>CM061032.1:40766346-41048846 GCA_030763125.1 Hippophae gyantsensis | reverse complement strand
AAAGAGGTGGTAGAAGGAAAGCAAGGGTCAATGAAGTTGGCTCTGATAATGAGATAACCTTGCAACTTGCCGAATTGACTAAACAAGTGCAATTCCTCACTACCCACCAAATTTCAAATCAAGAGGTATGTGAAGTGTGTTGTTCAATTGGGCATGGTACTCATAATTGTTCAAATACTTGTGATTCTAGTGTCGATGCCATAGAGGAAGTTCAATCTTTTCAAAGGTATCATCCAAACACCTATAATCACCCAACCTACACCCAATATCCAACACTAAGGTCAGATAACAACCACCCTTACCCACCAATCCAAGCTTTTAAGCCAACCTTAGAAGATAGCTTGAATGCTTTTATTCAAGTTAGTCGTGACAACCAATTGATGACTAATCAAAGGTTGAACACCATGGAGGCTTTGGTAAAAAGGATTGAATCTAAAGTTGGGCAACTGGCTGAACAAATGCAAAAGAAAGAACCAGGAAAGTTGCCCAGTCAACCAGAACAAGCAAAGGATGTACGAACCGCCAAGTGGTAAGGTAGTCAATACCAGTTTACCTGAAATCTCTAACAATCTACCTTGTAGTTCAGGTAACAGAGAAGGCAATACTCTAATCTCGCAAAAAGAAGAAACAAGTGTTAAACTTAACAAGCCTTCTGAAAAACTCATTGGGGGGTCATCTGACACCCCCAAAATTCAAAAGACAACAGAACCACACCAGATGCAAGTACCTTTTCCCTATTGGTTAAGAGAGTCCAAACAAGATAAGCAATTCAATGATCTTTTTAATATGCTCTCTAAAGTAAATATCAATTTACCATTATTAGAAGTGATCATGAATGTGCCCTCATATGCCAAGTTTTTCAAAGAGTTGAACACTAAGAAAAGGAGGTATGAATGAATGAGCAGTAGTAGTATCAGAAATTTCTAGCGTTGTACTTCAGCACAAACTACCCCCTAAGTTGAAAGACCCTGGAAGTTTTATTATAAACATAACTATGGGGGATAAGAAGGTTGCTAAAGCAATGCTTGATTTAGGTGCTAGTATAAATTTGATGCCCTACTCTATATTCTTACAACTCAATCTAGGGGATTTAAAACCCACAACTATGTCCCTTCAACTTGCGCACGGATCTCTTAAATATCCGGAGGAATAGTTGAGGATGTTTTGGTACAGTAGACAAACTGATAATACCTGTTGACTTTGTGGTTCTGGATATGCAAGAAAATCCAGCATTGGACAGAGAGCACACAATATTGCTTGGTAGACCATTTATGGCAACTACTAAAACTATTATTGATGTCCAAGATGGAAATTTGACAATGACGGTCTTAGGAGAGACTGTTCATTTTAAAGTTTTTGATTCTTCACCTTTCCCTTCTATTTCTGCCATCGATGAAATATTCGATGTTGATCATTTGGATAATCTTGTCCAAAACACCTTTTTCCAAACCAGAATAGAAGACAAGCTTGAAACCGTTCTTACACTTGAAAAGGTTGAAGAAGATTTAGATGAAGAAATTAAGGGGTACCTTGAACAACTAGACAATAATGAAGTGATGACAAAATCTAGTACACTTTTTCTACCCAGTTCTTCATCTAGTAAAGAGGCCAATCCACTTGAACTTGAACTCAAAGACTTACCTGAGCACTTAAAATATGTGTTTTTGGGAGAAGGGGAAACTTATCCAGTGATAATTTCTTCAACCTTGACCAAACCACAAGAAAAGGAACTCATCAAAGTGCTTAAACAGTTTAAGAAATCTATAGGTTGGAGTATAGGGGATATAAGAGGCATTAGTCCAACAATGTGTATGCACAAGATCAACTTGGAGGATGGTGCTAAACCTGCATTTGCGAGAGGCCCAAAGAAGACTAAACCCAAACATGCAAGAGGTAGTTAAAAAGGAAATTCTTAAATTATTAGAAGAAGGGATTATCTATCCTATTGCGGATAGTAAGTGGGTTAGTCCAAAGGTACGTGGTACCAAAGAAATGCGGGATAACAGTTGTTAAAAATGACAAAAGTGAATTAGTGCCCACTAGAATAATCACTGGATGGAGAATGTGTATAGATTTTAGGAAACTAAATTTATATACGAAAAAGGATCACTTTCCTCTTCCATTCATTGATCAAATGTTGGAAAGATTAGTCAAGTACCTAATTTTACCGTTTTTGGATGGACTGTCTGGATATTATCAAGTACCCATAGCACTAGAAGATCAGGAAAAGACCACATTTACATGTCCTTTTGGGACATTTTCTTTTCGCAGAATGCCATTTGGGTTATGCAATGCCCCTGCCACTTTCCAGAGATGCATGATATCTATTTTCTCGGACATGGTGGAAAAATTCATTGAGATTTTCATGGACGATTTCTCTGTCTTTGGGAACTCATTTGATGATTACTTACATAAATTGACTTTGGTTTTAGAAAGATGCATTGAATGCAATCTCACCCTTAGTTGGGAGAAAAGTCATTTTATGGTTCAACAAGGGATAGTTTTAGGACATATAATTTCAAACAAGGGTATTGAAGTTGATAAGGCAAAAGTTGAATTGATATCCAAACTACCTCCCCCTACATCTGTGAAGGGGATAAGAAGCTTCTTGGGACATGCAGGATTTTACAGACGATTTATTAAAGATTTCTCTAAAATAAGTCGTCCCTTATGTAACTTGCTATCCAAAGATGCTGAATTTGACTTCAACAATGACTGCCTTATTTCCTTTAATACCTTGAAAGATAAACTAACATCTACCCCTGTTATTATGGCACCAAACTGGTCTTTACCTTTTGAAATAATGTGTGACGCTTCTGATTATGCAATAGGAGCAGTCCTGGGACAAAGAGTGGATAAGCGTTTGCATGTCATCTACTATGCTAGCAAAACACTCAATGATTCCCAAATGAATTATACCACCACTGAAAAGGAATTCTTGGCGATAGTATTCTCTTTAGACAAATTTCGGTCTTATTTAGTAGGATCTAAAGTGATTGTGCATTCTGATCATGTTGCTTTAAGATACCTATTAAGTAAACCAAATGCCAAGCCAAGATTAATCAGGTGGGTCTTACTCTTACAAGAATTTGACCTAGAAATCAAGGATAAGAAAGGCAGTGAAAACTTAGTAGCTGACCATTTGTCTAGGTTGATTTCTGACTTCAATTCTCTTAAAGATGAGAGTAATGAAGATATAGTTGAAACCTTTCCGATGAACAGTTATTTTTCATAGGTCCGAACCCGTGGTATCTTTGATATTGTAAACTATCTTGCCACTTTGGTGTTTTGCGACCTAACACTTCATATCGAGGACAAGAAAAGGTTTTTAAAACTATTAAGGACTATTTACGGGATGACCCTTATTTATATAAGATTGGTCAAGATCAAGTCATCCTGAGATGTGTACCAAGAAGAACATAAGAGCATTCGACTTTTTGTCATGAACTTCATTGTGGGGTCATTTTGGAGGTGAAAAAGACAGCTAAGATATTACACCTGGATTCTTTTGGCCCACTCTTTTTAAAGATGCTCATATGTTTTGTGCACAATGTGATAGATGTCAAAGAACAGGAAACATAAGCAAAAGAGATGAAATGCCTTTGACATCTAATTTAGTTGTTGAACTCTTTGATGTATGGGATTGACTTTATGGGTCCTTTTCCCATCTAATGGTTTTCAATACATTTTGGTTCTTTGTGGATTATGTGTCCAAGTGGGTAGAAGCTATCCCCACCAAAACCAATGATGCTAATGTTGTTGTGAAATTCTTGAAAGATTTCATATTCAAGAGGTTCTAACGCCTAGAGCTATAATAAGTGATGGAGGTAGCCATTTTTGTAACAAACTCTTTGATGGAGTACTAAACAAGTACAACATCACACATAAGGTAGCTACTCCATATCATCCTCAAACTTCCGGTTTAGTGGAAGTAAGTAATAGGCAAATTAAGGGAATATTGGAACGCACTGTGCGTCCTTCAAGGAAGGATTGGGCATTTAAGTTAAATGATGCCTTATGGGTATACCGCACCGCTTACAAAACACCTATTGGGATGAGCCCTTACCGGTTAATCTTTGGGAAAGCGTGCCACCTTCCAATTGAACTTGAACATAAGGCTTACTGGGCAATTAAAGAGCTAAACATGGATTTAGATAAATCAGGTGAAAAACGATTACTCCAGCTTCATATCGTGACAGGATGTTTAGGATTTAATTTCGTTTTTAAAAGTTTGAATAATAAATTAAAAACCACATACATTCCTTCCTTAGATCGACCTTGGGAGTATACTTATCATTTTCTACGAAATGATTCGTACACTTGCGAGAGTTTTATAAATAGATAAAACCAAAGTAACGGGCAGGATCGGCGATGTCGGTTCTGCCCCGATCATACCTCATAGACAATTGAGTTCTTTTTGGGTGTTCTTATTCTTTTGGAGGATGTTAAGGGTAGGGCATTGGTCTTAGGTGTCATCCAAGTGATGAACCTGTTGGGAGAGTGGGATGTCATCAGGAACATGTTTAGAGCTCATTTTAGTGATTCAATGGATCAAATGTGTTCTTAGAAGAGAATTGAGAGAAAAACGTGACGATCAAAGCAAAGAACACGAAGAAGATTTTGGATGTTTTTGAGTTTTTACTTAGTTCAGTTGGTTGAGTACCAAATTTCTTTCCCAAAGATGGCGCTAAATGTTGAAGTCGATTTCAATTAGGTCACGTTCTTTAAACAATAGACTTGTAAATCTTTAGAAAATTACATTAGAAGGGAAGACATTAGTGAGTGTCCTATCTGCTTTGACGCTTAAGCCCATTTCTAAGAAAAAAATACCAAAAATGAGTGGTAAGCTTATGTAGTTAGATCGCATACCTTTTCTATTTATGAAGACTTTTTTAAATATTTTAACGGATGGTGTAATTGTAAATAATTAATATTAATTAATTAATATTTAAATATTAAATAATTAATATATAAATATTGATTTTATCATTAATATTAATTTTAAATTTAAATAATAAAAAATATTTTTAATTGTGTAATGATCGTATCTATTTAAATTTTTAAATTCGATATAGAATCAAATGAGATGACACATACTTAACAAATTTTTTTTTCAACACTCGGAAAAAAAGTGTATTTTTTATGCACCAAGGAATAAAATATTTACTTATAATTAATATTAGATGACATGAGAATTTTTTTAATTATATTAAGAAAATAGTTTAATATTTTTTTATTTTTTATAATAATTTAGTTTATTAAGATATGAATTATATAGATTATCTTGAATTATAAAATAATATTTATAAAATTGATAAAAATAATATAATTATTTATTTTTAAATTTTTATTTTTGATAACAAAAGAAATAAATTAGTTTACCATACATAACTGAAAATATGATGTGTGTGCATTTCTCTCAATAATGAATATCTGAAGAAAGACGAGACACATTAATATCTGAAGAAAGACTTGACAGAAGGTGGAGTACGAATAAAGAACAGAGAGTGGCTATGATATTTGCTCCTTCCCTCTCTCTTTCCCTTGATAAAACTGATTGAACGATTCTCCGATTCAAACAAAGAAAGCCCAAGCTATCTTTTTTATCTATTTATTCATTTCTTTTTGTTTGTTTTTTAATTTTTATATTTCTTGTTTACAAAGCAAAGCCTTCAAATCATACAACTGTGTACCTGTCAATCTTGACACGACACCGTTTGGTTAAGGTCAATTCTCCTTTGTCTCTCCAACTTCCCAAACGCCCAACCCTCCATCTTCATATTCATCTGGTAACCTACTAATTTTATAAGTGTTTTTTTATCGGATTACTTGTGTGTTTATGCTTAAACTTAAGTTTTCTGTTAAATTTTTTTGGGGAACTGTGTTTAACGAGGTCTTTAGGGGAGATTTTGGGTCGAATTACTTAGTATTGGATTATTTTGCGAATTCCATTTTCGTAATTTTGATTCTCTTAGACTTCGATCGTTTTTGATTATCAGTCAACCACAACTTTTTAGGGTTTTTTTTAATTGTATAGAGCTGGATTCATGAGTTTGGGTAATTTGTTTTTTTCATTTTTGTATCAGTTTTAAGTCATATTTCTTATACGAGTATACTTAATGGTATGGCTATTTGTTTGTTTCTTGAGAAAATTGAGGAGAAAATTGAGCTTTAAGTTTGAAATTTTAATGTGTTTCCTCATTCCTGTTGTTTGAATTGCACCTTCTGGATATCAGAAACTTGGATTTTTAGATTTGGATTTATAGATTGGTTATTTAAAGGCCAATTGATCGGAAAATCAGTGCCTAGAATTATTGCTCTCAATTTGGCGCTGTAACTTCAGTTCTTGGACCCTACATGTAGTTTGACTTTTTCTCCCATTTCCTTTTAGTTTGTGCTTTTTATCCTGTGAATCTGCATATATATGTTTATCTGATTGCTTCACACATTTGCTTTCAAACAGGATTGGACTTTTTTTATGCTCTCCACTTCCTTGTGGTGCCATAACATATTTGCTTTCATAGGATCTGACGAGTCTTAAAGATAGTTGTATATTTTGGATAAAAGAGTTGAGGAGCAGAATAGGGGAATAATTTGATCTGCATACATGATTTTTTTTAATTTTTTTTTAATACCCCACTGTGTTCGTGGAGTTAGATGGAAATTGCCCCATCAGGATTACACCTTGAAACTCGAATAGAAACTTACCCATTATTAATGGATCGGCCGGAAAATTTCGGAAGTGATCATGTTATCGACATAACGAGGAGCTGTGATGCATCATCGTCTATTTCATCTCATGGCAGACCTTTTAATAGTGTGAATACATTTCAGCAGGAAGATAGACCTTCAACTAGTGCCAGGGTATCAACTGCTCGCCCTTCAGTTTCTGCTTCTAATGGATCAAACTCTAGGAATACCTCAATCATTAGGAGAGGGGAATCTCGCCGTCGTAGCAGAAATCCACTGAACTCTGGACTATGGATTTCAATTGAATTTGTTCTAACAATGAGCCAAATTATTGCAGCTATAGTTGTTTTATCTTTGTCAAGACATGAGAATCCACGAACGCCGCTGTTTGCTTGGATTGTGGGATATGCATCTGGATGTGTTGCAATCATTCCTCTTCTTTTCTGGCGCTATCGTTATCGTAATCAGGCCTCAGAACAAGAATCACGTCAGAATTCTCAGATAAATGTTCCTGCAGGGACATTTGCTCTATCAGTTAGTAGGTCTTCTGAAGGAGAAGATCGTCAGGCTGTCGCTTCATCCCCAAGAAGCGGTAGTGGGTCCGGAGCACTGAATGCAAGGTATGAGTTTGTTTTTCATTTTTTGTTAGCATATTATGTTTTCTATTAATCTGCTGTAGTTACTCCAATTGAGTGGCTCATGTAATTTTACAAAAAAATATCATATCTTTAAGTTTTGAAATTATATTTTCCGTTCTCTTTTATTATTCCTTTTGCTCTATGATTTTTTTAGGTAAAACATTTTCCTTATTTTATGCCAAATACTTGTTCCAGTCAATGCTTTGATACTGCTTCCCTGGTTTTAATTTGATGGTTATTGTTATCAGAATTCAAATAGAATGATGATATTGCTCTGATCTATGATAAACCTTCTTGAGCGTACCTTATTTGTGACAGAGGAACTTACTTTTTCTTAGCAGGCTCAAGGTACTTGTGGAATACTTTAAAATGGCGATGGATTGTTTCTTTGCTGTTTGGTTTGTAGTCGGCAATGTGTGGGTCTTTGGAGGACACTCATCTGCAAACCTGGCACCTAATTTGTATAGGTATTACTCCATAGTATTCTTTTTCTTTTCTTTCTGCCTCCTTTGGTAACCACTAGCTCATTCCAGTAGTTTGGCTTTGCAGGTTATGTATAGTATTTCTTGTCATTAGTTGCATTGGATATGCCATGCCTTTCATTCTATGTGCAACAATCTGCTGTTGTCTTCCATGTATAATTTCTGTCCTTGGGATTAGAGAAGATCTCTCACAGAGCCGAGGAGCAACCACTGAAGCTATTGATTCTCTTCCAACATACAAGTTCAAGTTGAAAAAAATTAGAAATGGGGATGATAAAGGTAGTAACTCAAGTGCCAGTGATGGTGGTATTATAGCTGCAGGAACTGAAAAGGAACGTTCGATCTCTGGAGAAGATGCCGTAAGTATGATCTAATGAATTCATTTCTTACAAAACCTAGTGGAGTTTAGTGAAAATAATGTATACATATTAGGTAATTAAAATATGACAACATAGAAGATATAAAATTATAATTGCCTGTTTAAACAACATTGTTTCCCTGTAACCTTTGCGGGTTAGGTTTTGTGGTCAGTCAAGTTCTTGATCTGATTGAAGACAGGAGACAAACTTTCCAACTGGTGTATGTATTTGATTCTTCTTTAGCTGAGTACCACTATCAACAGTATGGAAAATTGGATGAAAGCAGCTTGACCTGTGAAATTTGTCCCTCACTTGTAGTTTTGCAGAAGGCATATACATTCTGATAAGCAGCCCTGCATCCTAGTTTGTTATATTCACCATGTCCTTTAGCAACAGTTATTCTTAGGTCTCAGATTACACAGTGCTAGATTGCTAGTTTCAGCTGTATTATTCTTAACAGAAAAGGTTTGTTAAAGCAGATTCAGTTCAGATAAACAAATTTACCATTTATGGTACCCCCACTGATCCCAATGAGGTGTAAAGTTGCTGGCTACTCAAAGTTTGAGATGTTTTTATTGAAGGCTCGCATTTTTTATGTTTTACTAGGGCTTTTGTGATAAGATTTGGTCTATTGAGTCTGTTGTAATTTTCTGCAGGTATGTTGCATCTGCTTGGCTAAGTATGCTAACAATGACGAGCTGAGGGAGTTGCATTGTTTTCATTTCTTTCACAAGGAGTGCGTGGATAAATGGTTGAAGATCAATGCATTGTGCCCTCTCTGTAAAAGTGAGGTTGTTGAGAGCAGTTCAGGATCACTTTGTGCGGCAAATGCAAGTCAACGCGGAGAAAGCAATGTTTTGGCCAGTAATGTGTTTTAATCAGATAAACTAGCTTCGGTGACTATATTGATTGACAGTATCCCCCCATCCATTCCATTCTTTTTGGTGAGGCATAGCTAGCGATTTGCAAACAGATTTGAAGCATAGCCTCTACTGGTCATGTTAAGCTCTTAAGTTGTTAATTTGAGAAGACATGACCTTGTCGTAGTTTAAACAACATACGGAAATGTGAAGAACAAAGAGTACAGCAGTTTCTCATGTTCAGTGATTATTGAAGGTTTCTGTGTTTATTATATATATCCTTTGTTTCTAGCCTACGACATAAGCTTTTTAATATTCATGTACTTTTTAGAAGCCACGGTGACTTTTGAGCCGATAAGTTGATAATTGCAAAAATTCCACTATGGGTTTCTTAATCTTAAATGGTTGGCTTAGAGACTGGAGATGTCAATAATCCTCATAAATTATAACAGGGAGTGTGGGCTTCATTTTGTATTTTTAATTTATTTTATTTTCTATTGTGACATGTTTTGTTATTTTCTCAATGATTGATGATGATTTTCTTTAAACAAATGATAATTTTGTGTGGGAGAATTTATGTGTGGAGCTTGATTAGATTTTATATGTTTTCCAATAACATTCGTATGCGTTGCTCTTATGTATAAACATGCCTTGCTCTGATGTATAGACATGCCTCGCTGTTGGAGTGAGGTGATGCACTCTTTTAAGTCAACATATTTGTATATTCAAATAGTATATTTTTTTAAATATCAGTTATACCCACCAACACGCATATATAATGGTAGGATTTGAAGTCATATCTTCTTAATATTAATAAAGAGTATATGTCATTGTATTATAAAATTATAAATAAAATTTATTTATTCTCTTAAATCTTAACATAACATGTTGAGTAATCATTGATAAATATTTATTAGTCATGATCGGTGTTCATCGGCTTCACAGGCCGTTTATGGGGTTGTTAACTGTTCACCTCCCGTTGAATACTTTATGAAAGTCATATGAAATTACTCTACATAGTTGAATTTTGAAGAATACTTTATATTATCGAGTTTGCACTTAATTTGGTTGAGTGGATATGAAGTGTAATTCATCTTCATTAGGTTGAGTCCACACTATGCCAAAATTGTTAATTTCCATAGTTTATTTTGCGCAAGTAATGACAAAAGGTGAGGCATAATTGATTTCACAGTATTATGGTGAAAATTTAAACGTATGCATAGCACCATTAAATTGGTTCACGTTATCTTTGATCGATCAAAATATTACAGTTGACTTACGGTAAAACTTTATAATTAATAGATAGGTTTGAATTTAAATAAAAAATATATTCAGAATATATTTCTTCTATAACATAATTATTTAATAAATAAAGTAAATATTATCATATATTAAGAAATTTAAATATATATTCTTGAAACTTATTTGTATTATTTCAATCCATACAAAATAACCTATTAATATAGATATAAGGTACGTAATTTATAATCTCCATAACTATTTAAGTTAAAACTCTTTCAGAGTACTGATTAAGCATTAGAATGAATTTGACACCCCGATCTTGTACCATTCCTTATGAATGTTTGCTCTTTTATTTTCGGATCTAGATAAGCAGATACATGGTGAACACAGTAAACATATAAATTTGTTTCAATCTAACGCCGTCTATGAGAAAGAAATTTAGTGTTTTGATCCATCTAAGCTAAAGAATTAACCAAGAACATTCATCGCGTTCTTCATATTCTTCATTTTGTTCATCATGTTCATCACCTTTCTATCTTTAAAGATCACGCCTGATCTATCAAGATTTAGCAATGAGTTTGCAACAAAGTTATGAAAAATATTAACACGATTGAAAACACGTAAATATATGTACATGTATAATTTATAAGTAATTTTAAGAATAAAGTTTGTCGTACCCACGAGGATTAGTAACAAGGGGTTAGTAATTTAATTAAAATTAGTAAAAAGGGATTTTTGATTTTTTTGGAAACGAAAAATTAAATCTATCAATTAAGATTAATAGACATAAAAACAAAATATAGAGATTACGATAAAGATATGAATAAAAGAACGATTGTAGGACTTTATCCACCACTAGCATATATTGTAAATAAACGATAGCACATCCTAATCTCATATTTTATGATTATATCATCTTAGAGAAATTCACAAGCTCAAACATCTTGATCTCTTCTTGCCTATTCATTAAATTATACAAACTTTTAATCCAATCTCTTTTTATAGACAACCTAGAGCAAGCTCGTTAAATTTAATCCATCATAATAATTCAATTTTAAGAAGGAAATTGGACCAAGGTTAAACATACATGCTCGATTTAATTATCTTGAGTATTAATCCTCATTGTAAGCAATTTTCACTAATTATTCAAATTGATCAAGAGACTACATACCCAGTCAACTAAATTGATTAATGATGAATTAATCTAATTATCCAATTATACACTTGAATAATTTAAAAAAATTATACAAAGATTAAAACTGAGAATTAATCTATAATCAAGAAGAATAATTAGATCTTATTAATTATTACAATTTATATACGTTTTGAAATCACTCATAATCAATTATAAAATTTGCTACTCATGGAAAACAATAAATTTAGAATAGTATTCATGAAAACAATAAAAGAAATGAGAAGAAATCCTAGTATTGATATCTTTAATTATGATCTTCACTTCCTTTGATTACTTCTTGAATTTTCTTCTTAATTATTGTATCGTATTATGATATTCTCTCCTTATTTTTTATGGTGTTATTTTATATTTATAAGAGATAAAAAATCAAATCATAATTTAACTAGGATTGTTAGTATTATGGTAGAGATTGGATTAATATGCACTACATATCAAAAGTATAGGATAAGTTACGATGAGTAAAAAGATAGGATAAGTTATAATAGGAATAAGATGCAAAATATATCTACTTTCTTTTTAACTTAATTCATCTATCAAATAAAAATCATAATAGAATCTATAAAAGTTTTCAAAAAAGTTTACAAAAAATTTAGAAAATCAATATTCTTCTAATAAATACAAAATAAATAATTTTAGCTCATTATATAATATATATATATATATATATAAATATAAAGAAATTAATATCTAAAAATGTGTACAAAGTGGCACTTATCAAACTCCCTTACACCTATTATTTGCTAGTCTTTTAGTAAAGTAAATGCCCATAATTAAGGGAATAATTTTTTTTGACATTTTATCTTAAAGGTTTAACAAAATTACAGTTACAAATTCTAATATATATTAGATATTACTTCTAGTAATCCCTCTATTCTAGCTACTATATGATAATTATGCTCAAAGTTTATATGTGATGTAGTATCAATTAGTAATAATCAAATCATGTGACTTAAACAAGTTAGAACATTAATCCTCCCTATCACTACTCTTTATAGAGTTGAAATGAATTGGATACCATAGGTTTTTTCTTAAAATTATATCTCCACTCACTAAAAGTATTCTTTAAAATAAAAAAGTCTTTCATTTGGTTATAATATAGCTATGCTTGTTAGTTCAATCAAATAAAAGGGAAAAAGGAGAAACAAAAGTTCATGAGTCAATGGAGTAAGAGAAATAGACTTATAAATGATATGACCAATTATGTTAATAAAATAGGGTCATATTTCATTATTGGACCAAAATATTATTATTGGCTTATTTTCTTTTACTCTTTGCCACTTGTTTTTTTCAAACTTATAGCCATTTATAATTCTTTTATGCTTGTCCCCTTATTATTATTATTATTATTATTATATATTTGTTTCTTTTATGTAGGGTACATATTATAATAGGAGTTGTTTTCTATATGTTAGACATTTAATTAATTATAGTACAATTGATACTCTTAAATCTTATTCTAACATTTTCATAGAATCTATTATCTTTTTGTTCAACTCCACTTTTCTTCAATTTTAGTATATGGCCAATGTGTTTGATTTAAAGAGTAAGGAGTGGATACATATAATTGGCTCATATAGGCTCAAATTGATTCTCTAAAAAGGTTGTTCTTGAAAGAACAACAACATTAAGGGTTGGAAAATTTGGCTAAATAAGTCAATCCTTTTGCTCTAATCATTTTTAAGAAATACATTTAACATTCGCCTTGATAAACTTAAAGAAAATTTCTAGCAACTTATTCTTATTCATTAAAAGTATAGCAAAGTTTCAAAGGATTTACAACATTTATCACAAGTTCATGCATATAGATTATTCTATTACCGATTTAGCTATTGTGTATGCAAATTTTGAGTAAAATTATTATAAAGTTAGCTTTACTTAGAAATAAGGTCAAGACTCTATCAATATTCATTATCCTTTTTGACATAACATTGTTTAGCTAATTTCATCGTAGATGTGAGAAAACAAAAAAAAAGAACATTTGATTGTTTTCAAGCATGTCTATTGATAAGTTCGTAAAAAGCACTAAAATTATCACGATTTAATGCACTTTAATTGATTAAATAGATTTATATTTATATTATTTTATTATATTTTTATATAAATTTTTCTTTTCAGAATCACAGTATTTTTATTGTTTTTCAGGTATTTTTGTTTAAAAATAACTTAAAGACATGAAGAAAAATACTTGAGGTAATACATCACAAATATATTGAGAAAATAAATAAGGAAAATTCAAAAGGATGGAAAAAAATTGGACAAAAATGTCAAAAAAGCCAAAATCTTGCATGTAGCCGCCCAATCGCTTCAAATCCCATGCACAACTGCCCATCCACGCAGAGTCCCGTGGGTACCAGTGTGTGCGCTCACCCAGCACACGCATGCCCGCAACTGGCACATGCCCAACACATGTCCGGCACACACCTAACACATGCCACGCCAAACACCTGTCTACCAAAATTTTCACTCCCTACAAGCATGCCAGCCTGTCCAAACGCACCTAAAATCAATTTTTGAAATATTTTCCCACCTTTTTTGGGTTTTTCCTCACCTATAAAAAGACCCTTTTTCCCATTGTAAAACACACAATTTTATGAGCTCTTTTTCTCTCTAGCTTTCTCTCTCTAGAAAGTTTTCTTCGTTTTTTTAGTTTTTAGTTTTAAAGTTCTCTTTTTGAGAAGAACTAGCTATGTTTTAATAGATTTTTAGTTTTTGTTTCAATAAGCGAAAATACAAATCCATTTGGAGATATAGATAGATTTTATATTAAGGATATTAGAGATAGATATATTATTTTTCATTACAAACTTGAATCTAATTTAGAGTAGTGCTTTTTTATTTGTTTATACAATCGTCCGATAGTTCGAGTGAAGCTCTATTTCAAAAGTTTTTAAAAGAACTATTATTCGAAAATGCATTGATGACATATTTTCAGTAATGGTTTTAAAACTTGAAAGTTAGTACTCGGATATTTAAATTCTTAGGTTTAATTTGAACACCTTGAATAAAGTATAATTAACTGATTCCTCCTGAAGATGTGATTAGATGATTTGCTATTTTTTTAGAAATAAAGTTGAAATTTAATATTTAATTAATTAATAGGCCTCGCCTAAGGATATTAGTAATTAATATTAAACAAAAAAATTTGGCTCCACCTAAGGACACTTTTATACCAAAATGAGAAAATCAACAAATATCAATTTATATCTTTAATAACCTAAATAATATGATCAAGCATACTTAACTTAATTATTATATTCATAAATACTCTACTAATATGAATGATAAAAATTTGCATTATTGTTTATTGAATCCATATCTATGTTTATTTTTTATGTTATTAGATTGGGAAACACACAAAACCAAAATATCATGACAAGATGTTTAAGATTTAATTTTGTTTTTAAAAGTTTGAATAATAAATTAAAAACCACATATATTCCTTCCTTAGATCGAACTTGGGAGTATACCTATCATTTTCTATAAAATGATTCGTACACTTGTGAGAGTTTTACAAATTATAAAACCAAAAGTATCTGTAAGATCGGTATTATTATGCCGATGTTGTGCTCATCATCTATTAATCCTAACAATCTTAAGGAATGCTATAAATAAATACTAAAAATGAAAAAAATATGCTACCTAGAGCATAATAATTCTAAAATATGCTAAACTAATAAAGCTTAAAAAAATTTAAAGATAATGATGTGTTAACACTCACCCACACTTAATTCTTACACATTATCCTCAATGTAAGTACATGCATATAAGTAATGTAACAATAAGTAAAATAGAAGTAGAAAATAAATATGGTGGATTGCCTCCTACAAAGCCCTTGGCTTAACATTGCTAGCCTAACAGTACCTTTTTTTTAACATCCATCATCATCAAAGATCTTGAAGTGTGTGATGTCAAACCTAGCTAGCAGTTCATTATTTACATCCTTCCACCTTGATGGTAGTCTATTTTTAAGCATACTAGACACATTCTATCCCACACCTATCTATTTGCTATCCTTAAGCCTGTCGTTGGTAAGAAATATTTTTTAAGGTACCCTTCATACCAAGGTTCCTTCTTAGTATTTTTCATAAGAGATATGTAAATTTACACCTTGTGGAATGTATCTAAATTTTCTTTTTCATGATTTTTCTTGTTGAATTGTTAAAACTGTTGGAGAAGGATAAAGTAGGATCATCAGTAAAAAAGGAAGGCTTAAATACTACCTTTTTGTCACATTGGATTCTTTGAGAGGGATAGTCTTTTCCTCCTCCCTAGTATTTTCTTCGTATATATCATTTGTAGGGATTCTTTGAGGCTCTTTTCATTGCTAACCACTCTTTATAATAATGGCATTGATGGTTTCTCTAGGTTTAACATCTATTTAGGGAAGGATCTCAACAATTTCATGTGCTTCTAGTGTTTCCATTATTATGACTAGTTGGCCAATTTGAGTTGTTTGGTATTTTATTATATCAATGGCTTCTTGCTAAATTTTAACATTTTTAGTAGGCATAGCAATTATAAAGTCCTTTAGAGACTTACCTTGATTGGATGGAGTTGGTTGTGAGATTGGAAATAGGAAGGTAAGTGTGATGTTGAACTCCTTTGCTGGATTCCTTATTGAAATTTAATTTGCCTGTATCTTAAGATTTATCCTTGAAATTTCCTGTTCTTTGTTAAAAGTTTGGTTCTTCTACTAAAATTTAAAAGTGTTAGCCGTAATAGTATTCATTAAATCCTCAAGATACTTACCTTGAATGGTTAGATTTGATTATGGAATTGAGAATGAAAAATTAGGTATGTTGTTGAAATTATCTGTTGGATTTCTATATGAATAGCTTGGGTATTGATAATTCCATCATCTTGCATTGTATATATTAGAATAGTGATTCTACCTAGTCTTTGGCTATCAAATTCACTCATAACATTAGCATAGTCCCAATTTCCTTATTGATGCTCAAAGTATTGTGAAGTAATCCATTGTATGTAGGGTATGCTGCATCCATATATGTATTCCTATTCCCTTGATATTCAACCTTCAAGAAAAACATTAGTAGTCATAGATAAACATATAAATAAACAAATTAATAAAACAAAATATACTAAAAATAAAAATAAACTAAACTTAAAATAATAAATAATAAATCTAAACTAAAAATAAAACTAATAATAATAAACTAAAGAAAAAAATGAATAAAAATAATCTCTCACAATGGCTCCAAAAACTTGACACGATTGAAAATAAACAAGTATACATGATCATGTATGAGTGATAAGTAATTTTAAGAAAAAAGGTTGTCGCACAAACGAGGATTAGTAACAATATCTACTTCTAACTACTAGCTCGTTAGCAAGTTAATTAAGATTAGTAGAAGGGGTTTTTTGGTTTTTTTGTAAACTGAAAATTAAATCTATCAACTAAGGATTAATAAACATAAAAACAAAATATAGAGATTATGATAAAGATATGAATAAAAGAACGATTGCATGATCATTCTCTACCATTAGTATGTATTACAAATTAACAAAAATCTATCCTAATACAAAAATATACTAAAAATAAAAATAAACTAAACTTAAAATAATAAATAATAAATCTAAACTGAAAATAAAACTAATAATAATAAACTAAAGAAAAAAATGAATAAAAATAATCTCTCACAACGGCTCCAAAAACTTGACACGATTGAAAATAAACAAGTATACGTGATCATGTATGAGTGATAAGTAATTTTAAGAACCAAAGTTGTCGCACAAATGAGGATTAGTAACAATATCTACTTCTAACTACTAACTCGTTAGCAAGTTAATTAAGATTAGTAGAAGGGGTTTTTGGTTTTTTTGTAAACTAAAAATTAAATCTATCAACTAAGGATTAATAAACATAAAAACAAAATATAGAGATTATGATAAAGATATGAATAAAAGAACGATTGCATGATCATTCTCTACCACTAGTATGTATTACAAATTAACAAAAGTATATCCTAATATCTTATTCTTTGATTAAACAACTTAGAGAAATTCACAAGCTCAAAAGTCTCGACCTCTTCTTACCTATTCGTTGAATTAAACAAGCTCTTATCCAAACTCTTTCTAATACACAACCTAGAATAAGCTTTTGAAATTTAATTTATCAAAATTATTCAATTTCAAGAAGTGAATTGGATCAAAGTTAAACATACAAGCTCAGTTTAATTATCTTGATTATTAATCCTCATTGCAAGTACTTTATTACTAATTATTTATATTTAATAAAGTGATTATATACCCAATCAACTAAATTGATTAATGATAAATTAATCTAATTATCCAATTGTAATCTTGAATAATCAAGAAAGTTCATACAAAGATTAAAACTGAGAATTAATACATAATCAAGAACAATAAATTGATAAAATATTGCAAATCTTATTAAATATTACAATACATGTTTAGGGCTTTGAAATCACCCAAAATCAATTATAAAATTAACTACTCATTGAAAACAATATATTTAGAATAGTATTCATGAAAACAATAAGGGAAAGAAATCTTAGGATTGATATCTTCTCAATTCTTGCCTCCAACTTTAATTATTTTAAATTTATAACATGGTATTCTCTCCTTATTTTTTATGGTATTGTTTTGTATTTATTAGAGATAAAAATCAAATTAGAATGTAAATAGGATTGCTAGTATTCTGGTCAAGTTAGCATTAGTGTGCACCATATGTTAAAAGGATAGGATAAGCTCCGATGGTTAAAGGGATATGATAAGTTACAATAGGAATAAACTGTGAAATATATCCATTTTCTTTCTAAGTTAATCCATTTATCAAATAAAAATCATAAAATAATCCATAAAAAATTAAGAAAAATCCCAAAAACTTTAAAAATCAATATTTTCCTAATAATTTCAAAGTAAATATTTTTTATCTCATTAATATATATATATATATATATATATATATATACATATATATAAATATTAAGGAATTGATATCTAAAAATGTGCACAAAATAACACTTATCAAATATCCTGCTACTCTACTTGAGCATAATGATGTTGACTCCCAAGAGAGTGAGCCTTCACCCCCTGAGAAAACTAAGAGGACAAAGAAAGGCAAGAATTCATGAAAACCTTTATGGAAGAAAAGTTAATTGGGACATATGGAAAGCTTCCTAGAGTAGTCAATGTAGCTCCAAACACAAGCCCAAAAGCAAATAGAGGTGTCTTTTGACATCCCCCGTGCTAAAATTTAGACTGAGTGGGGAGCTTAGGAAGACTAGCATCTACCTCCCAACAACAACCATAATTCTACCCATGATAGAGGTCCAACCGATAATAGATTGGGACTAAGGGCTTTAGAGATCTCAGTGTATGAAGGGGTTATCAATCAATAACGATGTTTAGCTACTATCACAATTAGAAACCTTTATCTAGAATGGTGAGAACCATTTTGGCCAAGTGCATTTTCATGTCGGACACAAAGACTTGAAGGAACACCCTAAGACTAGGTGCCATGCCCACTCTGGTCAGGGTAGCATCGTGGAGGATGTTACTAATTGGGCTTGAGCTATTAGCAAGTGTCGATAGAAGGAAATTTCATATTGAACACCTCTCTCAAGGAGAAATAGACATTAGACTCAAGAAAATGGAGCTAAAACTCAATAAAGAGAAGTGCTACCAGGACTACACTAACTTCACAAACCTTTCATCTTGGAAGTAATGTCTATTACCTTGGAAAAGATATTCAAGCAGCCAATTGTCAACACCTACAATGGGTCTATTGACCCTCTAGATCACTTGGAATCACTCAGATGGATGCAATTTTATGCCTATAGTGATGCTACAAGATATTAACCTTTTATGATGATGTGGTAAGATAGGTCTAAATCTGGTACAAAATCTTGAAGTTGGTAATGTTTTGAATTTGCCAAGAAATTTCTCAATCAATTTTTAGACAAGAAAAGACTGAAAAAAACCTCTACAAGATGGGATTGGCCCAGAAGGATAAAAAATCCCCCAAGGATTTCATCAATTGCTTTAGAAATGAGAATATCTAGATTGAGGATTTCTTAGATTCCTTAGCAATTAGTGGTTTCTTACATGCCATACACATAGGGCCTCTATGGAATAAGTTGGTGGAAAAAATTCCTATGTTGACATATAGGGAGATGACTGTTGCGTGTTTTTCAACACACGAACTCGTGCAAGCATACACGGTCACAAGTAATAAGATTAGTAAGTAAAGATCGATCCCACGAGGATTTGTTACTATAGTTTGTCGAGTACTAAAATTGTATCTCTCTGATTTTATCCAAAACAATCGTTGGTTAATAAAAAAGTAAAATAAGAAAATAAAAGAAATCTAGGATTGCGATTTTTCACCAAACTAATCCACTCAAATCATGTTATTTTCTTTTGATTTATATTTTTTAGTACATTTAATTTGTCAACCGAAAACTTCTTTTTTTTATTATTCATACATCTCTTTCGAGCTCCGTATAAACACACCTCGTTAAATTAATTTACTATATCTCTATGAAAATTAAATTTACCGAGATTCATTACGTTCTAAGTTTTCAAATGGCCACACATACAATTAGGGTATATCTCTATCCTTCGTCATACATGTCATTCTATTTACGAGCAATACACACACAAATGCCTTTCTCAAGTTTATTCATGTGCCACGGATCGTTTTGATAAGATTCGTAAATAATCAAAAAGCATTAAGAACAAAATAGAACGAACAAATCGAACGTCTTATAAATCTAACAAAAATAATTAAAATTAAAGCTTCATAAATTTAGATTAAATGCAACCCTAGAAAAATTAAATTACTTCATAAAATTAAAATAAAAATTACAACAACTACAGAAAATTAAGAAGAAGCAGAAATAAAATTAAAACATAACTTAAAACAAATATTTGGCACACGCAAAACACAACAAAAGCCAAAAATGGCTTCTGCGTGTTTTGCCGTCCAAAACCGAGCAACACACGAAAATTAAACACTACCCAAAACTCCAAAACCTCCCAAAACTTTCATCTTATCTCCTATTTATAGCCAAAAATAATACATCTAAAATATTACATTTTTTATTTTATTTTTTTATAAAAACGCGTAATAATTTGTATCGAAAAACAAAAATTACGCGTATCGATTTTATTAATTAAATCACGCATGAGCCAGGGGCGCCGATTCTGCATTTTTTAAATTCTTTATGCATGCCACGTGTCAGCGTTTGATTCGCTGAAAGGAATTAATGCGGACACGTGGCAGCTTCTGATTCGCTTCTGGGGACGTGCGCAGGAGACATCAGAGCACGGGATCAACGGCTACACACGGGCTTGATCCTGTGCTTTCGCGATCACCATAACATGCCACGTATCATCATTTGATTAGCTGACAAATAGACTGGGACACGTGGCAATTTCAGATTCAAGGAATGGGTTCAGGTGCACACGTGGCATCTCTTGATTGGAGGAAAATCCGGTTGTACGTAGAGATCAGCGCACGGGATCAGAGGCACGCGAACGTGGGGGACAGCGGCTGGACGCGTCAGACATGTGGGTCCCACTCGGGCGCCGAGCCGCGTGAAAGAATCTTCGCACACGCCATTTGGTCGGGAGTGATCTGAACGCGCGCATCGTAGCCGTTCCTTCTTTGATCGGACGGTCCACCTTTGGCGCTTGTTGTTGGCGCGTGGTTCTTCTAATCTGCGCAGAAAATTCAATTTTCTTAATTGTATTTTGACCCACAAATGTATTTCAAATTACATTTTCAACTTTATTTAATTACAATTAAGCCCTTTGCTAATTTTAAATTAAATTTTTAAACTTTTAATAATTAAAATGAAGCCCAAATTTAATTTAAATTATATTTTCGATTTTTATAAATTGTAATTAAGAACTATATTATTTGAAATTATATTTGTGGACATAAATTTAACATTAAGTACATTTTCGATACAAATTATTTACTTTTATTAAAATATAAAAAAAACAGTAAATACTAATTTATTAATCGAAAATTAACTAAATACATCAAGAACATAGCAATTATAATTAATAAAATAGGTGAAAATAACTATATAAAATACAGTTATCAATGACTAGGACATCAAGAAGTATATATCAAAATCTAAAGGCAACGAGTAACCTAGTAGAACATAGAGCTACCACAAGGTAGAGGTTAAGAAGGTTGTTCCCATAAACACTTTTGGAGAACAAGTGCTAATGTTGGTCTAGAGTTTATGATTATTCAAAGGGCCAAAGAAGTTAAATGGTCAAATCTTTAGTAGAAATTATAATAAGCTCTACAATTACCATTAGGATTACAAACATAATATTGAAGAGTTAAGGGATTGATGACTTTGTGAAATTAGAGTCATTAGTGCACTATTTACTTAATATTTTCTCTTTTTATTCAATAAATTGTATTCTTTGGGTTAAAAATATTCAAATATGCAATTTATAGTAAAAAAGGGGTGAAACTATAATTTTTGGAATTTTTATGGTTTTTTTCTGAGTTTTTAAAGTAGGACAAATCAGAAGACACCACGTGGATGCCACATAAGCACAAGAGCTAACCAAGTAAGCCATGTTGATTCCACACAAGCAGAGAGGCCCAATCATATATCGGCACGCATGTAGTGTGATGTAGTGTTACACCAAATGTTAGCATGCCATTTGTCCCAACTTTGTTTTACAATCAAAGGTCTTGCCACATGTCTTCAGGCTATTCTTCCACTCTTTCCACCATCATGCGATGTAATCCATAACTATAAAGCAGGCTTTTCCACCTGGCATTGACTTAACTTTCATTGATCAGACCAGTCTTCCTATGCCACACATTGCTCTTTGATTCAACCAATAAATCCTATGTGCCACGCGCTGCTCTCCTATTGGTTGGCATTATTAATTTTTCCTTTTTCATCTTAGCTAATGATCTAAAGCTGATCTGACAGTCTAGGTTCCACCTAAACTATATTTAATCCCTTAATTATTTCATAAACCTTAATAAGCCAAAGTTAACATAATTTTTATAAATTTTGGGAGCCAATAGATAGAAAAATATAGAAAATTTAAAAGGAGATATAATTTTGGTAAAGATTCAAGAATAAATTGGTGTTACAATTCAATAGATTGATTGTATTTCTTCTTCTCCTTTCTTTATCAATGTTTATGTCTTTCTTTATGAAAAATATGAGCTTCGTGAAAAAAATTATGTTTAGTTAATTTATTAATTTAGAAGTCTTATGAACCTAATTTTCAACATGTGATAATATAATATTTTATCCCAATTATGATTTCAATTTAATTATATTATTCAATTTTATTTTTACACTATTAATTATTTGGCTAGCAATTTATCTATAGAGGCAATTAAATAGTTTTGAAAAAAATTATTTAATTGCTTGTCTCGATTAAATAACTTGCATAGTTTCTAAGTAAGTAGAGCTGTATGATTATTATGTATGTGATCCATAATTGATAAACTTATTGAGTAGTATGCAATTTAATTGACATGAGAGTGTTATTAGGTTAATTACTATATGGTGTGTAGTTTACTTGAGAGAGGAATATGTGCTAGGTTATATTCAATTGATCAAGTAATTGATTGATAATTATATTAGGGACATTTTATTGATTCACATGTTTAGAAAATTTAGGGATTAAGTATTCCTAGATATTTTCTCATAAATCTTTTTAGTTACCAAATCTTATATAATTAATTATTGTTATTTATTTTTAGTTCTTTTAATTTTGTTTTCTAAAAACATAAAAACATAAAAAATTGATTTTTATTTTTTGTTTTAAAAATTAGTTTTTAATAACATAATCTTTATCGGAACAATATTTTTTTATCACTATATTACATGTTGTGATGCTTATAATTGTATATTCATTGAACACAGTTCGTGTTCGATAAAGTTTTTGGCGTTGTTGCCGAGAATTATAAATATTAGAAATTAATTTTTTATTTTATTTATTTTTCTTGATTTTAATTAATTAATTTTTTTAGTTATTAATTCTTTTTAATTTCTTGTATTTATTTTTTAATTTTAATTTGTTTATTTAGTTATTTAATTTTTATTTAGTTTTAATTTAGACATGTCCTTTAGTGCTATTAGAAAAAAAACATTTGAGTCTATTGCGTAAGTAGTGTCCATGAGAGAGAAATCTTTCCTTTAGATCCCTAAATTGAGTGAATTTTGAGATCAATAAAAAAACAAGTTGTATCACAAGTGGAAGAAATAACTAATCTATTAGAAATAAACAATAATGAGCTAAATTTGATCAACCAGATTCCTTTAAGGGATGATAGGGATAGAGCTATGAATGAATATGCAATACCTACGTTGGAAGGGATAAATCCAAGTTTATAAGGCCAAACATTAAAACTAATCAGTTTGAACTAAAGCCAGTGATGTTTCAAATGTTACAAACAGTTACACAATTTAGTAGATTATCAAAAAAGGATCTGCATCTACATCTCAAATTGTTTATTGAAGTTAGATATTCATTCAAATTTAGTGGTGCGACCAAAGAGGAATTCAGGCTTAGATTATTCCCTTCCCCTTTTTGAGATCATGCTCGATCTTGGCTAAACCTTTTGCCACTTGATTCCATTACAACTTCGAATGATTTGGTAGAGAAATTCTTGATGAAATACTTCCTACCAAGAAATAATACCAAGCTTGGGAATGAAATTACTTCCTATCAATAATAGAAAGGAAAATCTTTATATAAAGCATGAGAAAGATTCAAAGAATTGCTAAGGAAGTGTCTTCACCATGGTATCCCCATTGGATCCAAATGGAGACTTTCTACAATGGTCTTAATGCTCAAACAAGAACCATTGTTGATGCATCTGCTAATGGAGCACTGCTAGCCAAATCATATAATTAAGCTTATGATTTACTTGAGAAAATGGCTAGTAATAATTATCAATGGCCAATGGATAGAATGATAGCCACAAGAAGAGTAGTCGGAGTGTATGAGTTAATTGATATCCAAACTCTCTAGCAAGTATAAACTAGGTCTTAGATTTAGGGATTTCTTGTCTATTTTTTAGGGGAGCCTATTTGTTTGATAATTGTCCAAATAATCTAGAATCAAGATTCTATGTGGGTAATGTGAACCGAAACGATAATCTATACTCAAACACATATAAACCAGGATGGAGACAACATCCAAGTTCTCTTGGAGTAATAACAATAATAAATGTGGTAATCAATTTAATCATCAATCATTTCCACCATCAAGTTTTTAAAAATCACAACAAGCACAAGCCCAAGAGAAGAAGCCACCTATAGAGGACAATACAAATTATTTAATGGGAATGATGAAAGACTTCATCTAATCAATAAATGCAAAAAGTGTCTACTCAAGCGGCTTCAATTCAAAATTTAGAGACTCAAATAGGGAAACTTGCCTAGGCTATAAGCCAAAGGCCTCAAGGTAACCTTCAAAGTGACATAATTGTAAATCCAAGAAGAGAAGGTAAGGAGCATTGTAATGCCATACCCTTGAAGAGTGGTAAAACTCTAAACCAGAAAGATGAGACTCAAAAGGATGAGGAGGACCATGAGACTAAAAAAGATAAGGAGAAACTGTAAACTAAAAAGGATGATGAGGGATTTTTGGATAAAGAGAGTAATGGAAAGGAAATATTTTAGCCAAAAAAGAAAAACCTCTACAAACACACTATTCTTTTCCCTCAAAGACTATAAAAGAAAAGGTTAGATACACGATTTTCAAAATTTATAGATTTCTTTAAGAAGCTACATATAAACATATAATTTGCAAATGCACTTGAGTAGATGCCTTCTTAATTTAAATTTATAAAGGACATTCTATCTAAGAAAAGGAGGCTTAGAGATAATAAAAAAGTAACCTTGACTAAAGGTTATCAAGCCATCTTTACTAGAAAACTACCCCAGAAACTGAAAGATCTAGGTAATTTTGACATCCTTTGCACTCTTGGAAACGTCTACTTTGAGATAGCACTGTGTGACTTGGGTTTCAACATTAACCTCATGCCATTATTAATTTTCGAAAGATTCGGAGTTGGTGAAGCCAAACCCATTTCAATAACATTACAAATGGTAGATAGATCAATTAAGAGACCTTGGGTTATGGTAGAAGATGTGCTAGAAATACATAAATTAGATGAATTATGGTTGAGTACTTATAAGAATGTCAAAAGTACAAAAAGGAAACAAAAATATGACTTGATAAGAGAATTGAGCACCGTGTTTGCAAATTGAAACATAAAGTATTATTGAGCAAATCAAGCTCAAACTATTTCTGGGCAAACTTAAAAATAAATGGACATAGAGTATTTTACTTATTAGAAAATCTAGCCTTAGCATAAGTGATAGCTATAGAGAAGCTCCATCCATATTTCGAGGCTCACAGTCTCATAGTGGTCACTTCTCATAGTGATCATAGATGCTTCTAGAAGAATGAATAAACATGCATTGAAATTAAGAAAATACAATATTAAATATTAGCCTCAAGTAGTAATTAAAGACCAAATCCTGGCATATTACATCACTGAGATGATAGTTTCTAAAGTTCCTACCTTGGCACGATCACTTCTAAAACCTGGGTAGAACCTAATTTAGATATTGAGTTCTGGACCTTCCTAGTATATGGCTCTTCATAGGCAAAAGGGTATGGAGCATAAATTTTGTTACAAACCCTAAACAAAAACTTCTTAGAGTAATCTTTGAGGTTTAGATTTGATGCAACAAACAATGAAGCTGAATAAGAAGCTTTTGGTCATTGGTATCAAGCTAGCTAAAAGCCTAAGTGCTACAAAAATGACCATGAAAAGCAACTCTCAGCTATGGTAAACCAAGTCAAAGTCATATACAATGATCAAGATCCTAAAATGGAAAAATATCAACAATTGATTATTGATATATTCTCCATATTGGAATATTTCCAGATTGAATACCTTCCTAAAAAACAAACACATATGTAGATACTCTAACTAACCTAACTTTTGAAACTGATTATAAAGTAACCATCCTGGTTGAATATCTTCCTCACTTCAGCTTATTTGGGATACAACTTCCTAAGGAAGCTCTAAATATAGTTGATCAAGACTCTTTGGTGAATCCAATCGTATAATATATTGTTAAAGGAATTGTTCGAGAAAATAAGAAAGAAGTTAGAAAGAAAAGATATATATTTCCCCTTTATATGATAATAATAGGTAAACCATACAAGATATTCTATAAAGGAGCTATATTAAAATGCCTTACACTCAAAGAGGCCAAGTTGATCCTGAATGAGATAGATGAAGGATTATATCAAAACCATTTGGGGGGAAGATTCTTAGCCCAAAAGGTTGCATTTATAGGAATACTTTCCAAAACTTTTCCAAGAAGCTAAAATATATGCCAGAAGTTGCCAACAATGCTAAAGGTTTATACAAATGCTCCACCAATGAACTGATTAGCTTACCAGCCTAGTTAGTCCTTACTCCTTCATGTAATGAGGTATCACTATAGTAGTACCTTTTCCTATAGTGAGATCCTAAATGAAAATAATTTTGGTCACTAATAATTACTTCTCCAAATGGGTAGAAGCTAATGCTTATAGCAAAACCAAGCAAGACAATCTAATAAATTTCTTAAGGACATAAATTATTTACAGATATGCAGTTCTATGCACAATTATCATAGAAAATGGAACAAACTATCTTGAAGCAAAGTAATAATATTCTATGAAGAATGGAAAATTGAACTTTGAGCCTCAATTGCTATTGAGCCGCGGACTAGGTTACTCTCTTTAAGATATTTTGCAGCTCTGCCCAAATTTGTGCAAGCAAGCACAACCCCGTCATTCCCAGGATACATCCCAGAATATTTTTTCCTGTCTCGAAACTTCACTGCACTGATGAAGACCAGAATGCTACACCTGAAAAAGTTGTTGCTTGGAAAACTAAAAATAATTTAGAATTGTTGAGAGAATTATTTTCTTAGTGAGATGAGTTTGCAGATTGTTGTGTAGAAACTGAGAGCTGAGGCCCTCTATTTATAGGTTTTAGAAACCGTGTGGCCATTATGATAATAACGGTAATGTTTGGGGATGTAGAGCGTAATAGCCATTCTGAGTAATGAAGAGTAACGACCATTTTTTGAGTAAAGGCGAGTAAAGGCCATTTTCTGAGTAACGATCACTTTTTGAGAAAAGATGAGTAACGACCACTTTATGATTAAAGACGAGTAACGACCATTTTCTGAATAAATAAGAGTAATGACCATTTAACGGTCATATTCTGAGTAAGAGAAAATAATGGTTGTTTTTCTGAGAAACAATGTAACAACCATTTTCTGAGTGGAATTTTTTTTTTTAACTTTTTTTCAAAAAAAAATGCCACCTCACCTCACATGCATGCACTCACACTCAAACTCGGACTCGGTTGGGCTGGGCCGGTTGGGTACCCCTTGGGGCCCAATCCCAATAGCCAACTTTTTACTATTTATACATCTTTTAAGTAGTGTAAAAAGACAATGTGGGACAAGGCTATACTAGTTTTTTTTAATAAACATTCATCTTTTTCCAACAATCCCCCACTTGAATTTTATATAAAAAATAATTTTCATCGAGCAACCGATCAATTAAAAATATAAGATTGTGCATAAGGAAAAGGTGTCTATCGACTTGAACCTTTGCATAGTGTTGATGCTTTAGAATATACTAGAGTAACTCGTATTTTTGAACTCTATCTCTAACAATCATCACACACACAACCTTTCCAAGGTGTAGTTTGAAAAGCCCGTGCTTTATGGCCATGCACGTGTATCCCAACATAGGTGAGTCTATCAAGAGTACTACTGTAGCTATGTACCCCATTCCATATAGAGTATAGAACTCATTAAAGAGTTTAACATAAGCTACCATTGATGCTCGCATACTCAATTTGTCTAACACTGTCTCCGGTGTTCTTGAACAACTTTACACTAGGATCATAAGGAGTATCAAGAGCACTCATGTAGCTATCTTCTCAATGTAGTGAGATTGATCTATAGAAATTCCCTTTTCAGACCTAGTAATCTTTATACCAAGGATTACACTCGCTTCTTCGAGATCTTTCATATCAAAGTTAGTACTTAACAAAGTTTTCACATTTTTCACAACATGAATATTTGATCCAAAAATAAGTATGTCATCCACATATAAACATATAATAGTGGAAATGTTATCTTCTAATTTATAATAAATGCATTTTTCACTTTTATTTATTTTGAATCCATATGAGATAACTAGATTATCAAATTTTTCATGCCATTACTTAGGTGCTTGTTTTAGACCATAAAGGGATTTATCTAGTTTAAAAACTTTATTTTCTTGACCTGGGATAACAAAACCTTCAGGTTGATCCATATAAATTTCTTCTTCTAAGTCACCATTTAAGAAAATAGTTTTAACATCCATTTGGTGTACTACTAAATCATGGATAGCAGCAAGAGAAAAAAGTACATGTATGGAAGTTATTTGTGTGATTGGTGAAAAGGTATCAAAAAAATATACATTTTCCCTTTACCTATACCCTTTAACTACAAGACGAGCTTTGTACTTTTCAATACTACCATCGGGTTTTAATTTCTTCTTTAGTATCTATTTACATCCAATGGTTTTGCAACTAGGAGGTAAGTCAACTAAATTCCAAGTCTTATTATACTCAAGAGAGTCCATTTCATCATTTATGGCTTCTTCCCATAAGTTGGCATCTAAAGAAGATAATGCTTCTTTCAGAGTTTGAGGATCTTCCTCTAAGGTATAAACATAAAAATCAGACCCAAAATCCTTAAGGGTTCGAGCTCGTTTACTTCTTCTAATTTCAGTGTTTAATTACTTATTTTGTTCACTAGTTCTAGTTATGAGTAAACTACTAGAAGACGAGCCCCCACTATTTTTAAATTTAAAGGGAAACCTATGTTCATAGAAGTCAGCATCATTTGATTCTACAACTACATGATCATTTAAGTCATAGAATTTATAAGCTTTACTATTCATAGCGTATCCTATGAATACACACTCATAGGTTCTACTAGCAAGTTTATTTCTTTTAGGATCAAGGATCCTAACATAGGCTAAACAACCCTAAGTTTTAAAATAAGTTAAATTAGGTTTCTTATTTTTCAAAATTTCATATGGTGAAATTTTACTTGTAGATTTAGGCACTCTATTTAGCACATAGTAAATAGTTAATAAAATTTCTCCCCACCAATGGGAAGCAGCACCAGAGTTTAATAAAATTGCAACAACTGATTCAGTAAAAGTTCTATTTTTTCTTTTAGCTTTTCCATTCATTTCAGGAGAATAAGGTGCAGTTTTTTCATGAATGATTCCATGAGTTTTATAAAAATCATTGAAGATATTGGAATCATATTCAATGCCTCTATCACTTCGAAACCTTTTTATTTTTCTGTTAAGTTGATTCTCAATCTCAGTCATAAATATTTTAAACATGTCAAACACTTCACTTTTATTTTTCATTAGATATACATAAGTGTAATCTAAATAGTCATCTATAAAAGTTATAAAATAGCGTTTTCCATTTCTTGTTAAATTTCCATCAAGTTCACATATGTCAGAATGTATTAATTATAAAGGTTTAGATTCTCTAACTACTGATTTATGTGAAGTTTTGGTTATTTTAGCTTTACTACAAAAATGACATTTTTCAAAATCATTCAAAGATAGTTTAGGAATTAGTTCTAAGCTACTCATGTTCTTGATTATGCGTTTATTAACATGAAAAAGTCTAGCATGCCAAATATTAAAAGAACTCAACATATAAGCAGAAGAAAAGGTTTTATTGATTTCAACATTTAATTTAAACATGCCATCAGTGGCGTACCCTTTCCCAACAAATATATTATTTTTAGTTATAGTATATAAATCAGCCCCAATAGTTTGAGTAAACCGAGCTTTGTTAAGAAGATAGCCTGAAACTAAGTTCTTTCTCATCTCTGGAGTATGCAGGACATCCTTCAAGATGACAGTCTTTCCAGAGGTAAACTTCAATACCACATCATTAGTACCAAAAAATTTAGTGGAGTGAGAGTCACCCAACAACACTTTCTTATCCTCAGAATCAGAATAGGACTTGAACATGTCTCGATCATAGCAAACATGGCGAGAAGCACCAGTGTCCACCCATGTTTTCCCTTTTGGAGAACATAAAAACGTGCAAGTATACACGGTCACAAGTAATAAAATTTGATAAGTAAAATATCGTTCCCACGGAGATTTGTTACTATAGTTTGTCGAGTACTAAAATTATTTCTCTCTGATTTTATTCAAAACAATTGTTGATTAAGAAAAAAGTAATAAGAAAATAAAAGAAATCTAGGATTGCAATTTTTCACCAAATTAATCCACTCAAATCATGTTATTTTCTTTTGATTTATATTTTTTAGTACATTTAATTTGTCAACCGAAAACTTCTATTTTTATTCATACATCTCTTCCGAGCTCCGTATAAACACACCTCGTTAAATTAATTCACTATATCTCTATGAGAATTAAATTTAATAAGATTCATTAAGTTCTAAGTTTTCGAATGGCCACACATACAATTAGGTTATATTCCTATCCTTCATCATACATGTCATTCTATTTACGAGCAATATACACACAAATGCCTCTTCCAAGTTTATTTATATGCCACAGATCGTTTTGATAAGATTCGTAAATAATCAAAAAGCATTAAGCACAAAATAGAACGAACAAATCGAACGTCTTATAAATCTATCAAAAATATTTAAAATCAAAGCTTCATAAATTTAGATCAAATGCAACCCTAGAAAAATTAAATTACTTCATAAATTAGAAATTAAAATTACAACAGTTCAAGAAAATGAGATGAAGAACAAAAAAAAATTAAATAACTTCAGATCGTAAATATTTGCACGGGCAGAACACAACAGAAGCCAAAAATGGCTTCTACGTGTTCCACAGTCCAGCCCCGAATAATACTAAAAATCCAAAACTCCAAAAACTTTTTAACTCTATCATCTTATCACCTATTTATAGCTAAAAAATACATAAAAAATAATACATTTTTTAAACACGCGTAAAATATTTGTATCGAAAAATAAAAATAAAACGCGTGGGGGACAAACCGTTACGACAAAAATATTAATTTTAAGTGAGTGGGAGACAACGGCGCGCGGGGACATGTGGCAGACAACGGCGTGCCTGGAAACGTGCGCCGTTTCCATGGATTCTGGTTTACTAAATGCATGCCACGTGTCGTCATGTGATTTGCTGGAATATTTATGAGACACGTGGCTTCTTCTTATTCTGTAAAAACCGAGGGTGCACGCTGCTTGGATAACTCGCGTTGCACACGATATTTAGACAAACGGTTCGGTGCGCGATAGCTTGGTTCCACGTGCTTCAATCTAGACCGTTCAGCCGATCCAACGGTCAGCGATGTGCCTCGGGGGAAATCTGTGCAGCCAACATGTGGGTCCCACTAGCACGCCGAGCCGCGTACAGAAATATACCTGGCACGCCCTTTTGTCTCGTCTAGAATGCACTCGCCAAATCTGGACCGTTGATTGGATGATCGAACGGTGGGTGATGGGCGCGTTGAGTGGTGCGAGTGACATTCTTCTCCTGCGCAGAAAATTCAATTTTTATTAATTTCATTTTGACCCACAAATTTAATTCAAATTACATTTTAATCTTTCTTTAATTGCAATCAAGCCCAATTTTAATTTAAATTATATTTTTGACTTTTATAAATTGCAATTAAGCACTCATTTATTTGAAATTAGATTTTTTGATAAAAACTTGCAATTAAGTATGTTTTCGATACAATTTATTTGATGTTCTTAAAAATGTATTTCTTAACCTATAAAAGGTGAATATTAATTTATTTAACTAAAATTAACCAAAAATGTAAAGAACATAGCAATTATAATTAATAAAATAGATGAAAATAACTATATAAAATACAATTATCAACCCACCACCCCTCAGATCCACCAACAAAATTGACTTCAGATATCATAGCAATGAGTTGATCTTCGATAAGGTTCACTTGTGGGGCAGGACGATTCCTATTCCGATAGTTCCTAGCCAAGTGGCCAGGTCTGTTACAACTATAACACATGAATGTGTTATTCCTTAAGGGGGGTTAAGGTCCATTCTGGGGAGGATAGTTTCTATTTCTATTTTGGTGGTTGTGGTTTTGGTTATTATTACGATTATGATTTTTCATATTTCTACCTTTAGGTTTCAAAATTGTAGATGAGGGTTTCTTATTGGTACTATTGTTTTAGACTACGAGTACTTCATCTCTTTGGTCTTGTTTTTAGGCTTCTTCTTCTATTTTTAAATGGGTTATAAGACTTTCTAAAGAAAATTCCTTAGTTTTATGCCTAAGTATATTCTTAAAATCTTTCCAAGCAGGGGGTAATTTATCTATAATAACAGATACTTGAAATTGTTCATCTAAAGTCATACCTTCAGAAGTTATTTCGTGTGCTATCTTCTACAGTTCTTGTGATTGAGCTTCCACTGATTTGCCATCAATCATTTGAAACTTCATGTATCTACTAACAACATACTTCTTAGTTCCAGCTTCCTCAGTGTCGTACTTCTTTTAAAGTGCTTCCCAAATTTCCTTAGCAGACTTTTCAGAGTTATAATAATCATACAAGTCATCAGCTAAACCATTAAGAATATAATTTTTGCACAGAAAATCGTTTTCCATCCAGTTGTCTAAATCCTTAGTTACAGCTTCAGTAGGAGGGATAGACTGTATTGGTTTTCAGTAGTAAGGGTAGAAACGACTTTTTTCATGGTTAAGAAAAATAACATTTTTTGTCTCCATCTTTTAAAGTGTAGTCCTTCAAAACGGAATGGTTTGTTGAGATTAGTAGTTCGCATTTCAGTAGTCATGGTAGATAGAATACGTCTTAAAATTGTTGATACAAGTATGCTAAAATAGTGTTGGAACAATATTACCGATAACCTGAAATGAACTGCTTAGGTTGAGTCGTGGACTAGGTCGCTCTCTTTAAGACGTTTCGTAGCTCTGCCTAAATTTGTGTAAGCGAACACAGCCCCGTCATCCCCAGGATAAACAACCCAGAATCTTTTTTCCTATCTCAGAACTTCATTACAGTGATGAAGACAGGAGTGCTACACATAAAAAATTTATTGCTCGGAAAACTAAAAATAATTTAGAATTATTGAGAGAATTTTTTTCTTAGTGAGATGAGTTTGCAGATTGTTGTGTAGAAACTGAGAGCTGAGGCCCTCTATTTATGAAGACCGTTTTCTAATATTTCCTATCCCTCTACACCTCTTATGACCTGACTCAGACGGATCAGATTGGGAATCCAATTCAACGATCCTTGGCACCCTTGTTTGTTCCATCTCCCGTTACTTCGGCGGTGACTAGCTTTTTAGCAGCTGAATGTAACTCCATTGAACTTCCTATAGTCTGGAACGAAGTCTCAATGGTTTCCTTCATAGCCAATAAGAAAGAATCTTAAAGTCCAACTGCTTTTTCAGTAAACATGCCCCAATAAAGAGTGCATCCTATACTGATTGAAATTGCCTTACTGTGTCAGAAGAAGGATAGCTATACTGATTTGGTATACTCTAAAGACAGCCTCGGTACCATTATTGAAGATCTCACAAAGAGGAAATCTCAGTGAATTTCCATTTACTGATCCTATCTTTCACAGCCCCTTTGACTTTACATGAATATGTGGAGCTCAGCATGTCTGGAAGCATGGGAGAATGTTCTTTTGCTGATATTATTACCTGTATTCGATACTGGGTCATTCATAGCAAACCTATACATTCCGTATTTACTCGAAAAATTAAGGGGTTTGGTTAGTCGTCAGCACGGGTTTAGCTTCCTATTTTGGTATAGGTTTGGGAGCTCTCGGCCATACGAGTATTTTACAGAGAGCCGACAAGGAATTCCATTAATAACTGGCCGTTTTGATCCTTTGGCACAACTCGAGAAATTTAGTAGATCCTTTTAGAGGGCCCCCCTATTAGTAAGCTTAGATCGAACCTATCCAATTTTTACAGTGCGATGGTTGGCTGTTCACGGACTAGCTGTACCTACCTTTTGGGGGGGTCAATATCAGCAATGCAGTTCATCCAATGAGAAACACAATCCGAATTATAGAGATACGACACAATCAAACCCGAACGAACAAAATTTTGAATTGAATCGTACCAGTCTCTCTATTGGGGGGTTATTACTCATTTTTTGACTTGCTGTTTTCTTTTCCAATTCTTTCTTCAATTAAGAGAAGAAAAGAGAATAGTAAAATAATAGTAGGAATTCTCTTATCAAGGATATCATCTCATAATTCTCCATGACTACTTATGTCTCTAGCATGACCACTTGATGAAATGTGGAGGGAAGTGGGGTAAATGGCCGATACTACTGGAAGGATTCCTCTTTGGCTGATAGGTAATCAGAATCGGTATTCCTGTGATCGGTTCAATAGGTCTTTTCTTTTCCGGTTCATATTCCGGATTGGGTTCATCCCTGTAGTAATCGGATGAACTGGGTTGTACTTGTTCCGATTCAAAATGACAAAAGAACTGGGCAGCAGTAGGAGCCCCAAAGAGGGGAGCACTCGACCCTTGAGAAATGAACATATTATTTTCTCTTATTCTTGTCAAAACCCAAGGAATAAGTTTCGAATAGGGACTGAAAGGCGTGAGTGCAGTAGACGTTTGGAAGACTCTATGGAACGCAAATCTTTCATCCCAATTTCGAAATAGGCTGTGTCGAGACTGCAATTATGGCTTTCGGGTTCTTTCCCCAACCAGTCGCCCCTGTGTGGGAGGGGCCAAGCTTGGAGACTTCTCATTTGTGGGGAATCAGCTATCACGCAACTTGCATTCCGGTTCTACATATCGAATTGGGGAGTTTCGGTTTTCTAAGGATTCCCTATTGTTGGCATAGCAGGGACTAAAGAAACCATAGTTGCACGGAAATTGCCTGCCGGACAGAGGGCTGTTGGTCTAATTAATTACACAATTCTTTATTAACGATATAGCTATAAAAAATTATCCTATCTTTTATCAGCCCCCTCTATGCCTTCAATAATGAGATTTCAAAAGACGATTATTTCTCCTAACGAATGATTGATAAGAACGGATTGCCTGGGCTTCCCTGCATCCGATTTTCTGAGTAAAGACGAGTAATGACCATTTTTTGAGTAAAGACGAGTAAGAACCACTTTATGAGAAAAGACGAGTAATGGCCACTTTATGAGTAAAGACAAGTAACAGCCATTTTTTGAATAAAGAAAAAAAATTTCAAAAAAAATAAAATGCCACCTCACGGACATAGACTCGGCTCGGCACGGCACGACGGTGGCTGCGGCGGTGGCACGTGCGTGCCTGTGGTATCACATTTGTCTAAGTCCTCTCCCCTTCCACAAAAGTGGGTACCCCTTGGGGCCCAATCCCAATAGCCAACTTTTTACTATTTATACATCTTTTAAGTAGTGTAAAAAGGCAATATTGGACAAGGCTATACTAGTTTTTTTATTTAATAAACATTCATCTTTTTCCAACAGTTTCAAGATACCCACAAGGTAATGGACAAGTAAAAGCTACCAATAAGTCCTTACTTGAAATAATAAAAAAGAAGCTCTCCTCAACAAAGAAAAAAATAGGTAGACAAGCTCTTTGAGGTCCTATTGGCCCTAAAAAAAATAAGGAAAAGACTTGTTGGGAAACTCCCTTCTTAGTGGTTTATGATATAGAAGTTATGACCCCAACCGAAATCTAGCTTCCTAATTTAAGAATTGAAGTCTTAAATTTATAGGATTTTAACAATGAGTATCTACACCTAAATCTAGACCTCATAGAGGAAAAACTAAACATAACTCTACTAAATCTAATAGAATGTTAACTTCAAGCAACTTGATGCTATAACTCTAAAGTGAATGATATGAGTTTCAAATTAAGAGTCTCGGTTTTGTGCCAAGTATTCCTAAATACAAAAGATAATTCAACAGGTAAATTGGGTCCAAAATATAATGGACCATATAAAGTGATCTTAATTGGGTCCAAAATAGTATAGACCATATAAAGTGATCTCAATTACTAAGCAAGGAGCCCACAACCTAGAAGACACTGAAGGTTAACAACTCAAAATGAATTAGATTACTATCTTCCTAAGAGAATATTGTCATTAAAATCCATTTTAGTTCCTTAAATAAGGCAACATATTCCATTCAATTTAAGCATTAATGTATTCATTATTCATTTATAAAAAAAGGGTTCTTAGAAAAATAGTTTCTAAAGCAAATAAACGACTAAAATTGGCTTCCTTCAAAGATAATAAACTTTGGATACTAGATTTTAATGTGGGAAACATAGGGGAACACAATAAGTTCATGAAATTGAAGCTCCACTTCCTCTAAAAGAAGCTCTTTTGCCAACTCCTCCAAGTAATGCCTAAGAGCAAGATGTTGATACAACTCATCTACAGCTCCTTCCACATCATTGAAGGAGTAGAATGTAGAATGTGAACACCACTATTACATCTAGTAAGTCTTGGGTGAAAAAACACTTAAAGATTTGTGAGTAGAGAGGTCAATGTCCTTCAACTCAATGAACCCTACTTGCTAAAAAATTTCCGTAGGCTGTTGGATTATATTTGCAAGTGGTTATAAAGTAAGACAACATACTAATCATTAGACATACATAAAAATAGGTTCAATGAAGCTATCTTGAAGGTCTCTCATGAACTCTTATTGTAACACCCCATTCTTAATGTAGAAGATTGTTAAGAGTATCTTTTGTGTAATTATGATTTTACACTCAATATTACCAAAATGTCCTAACTCTTAAAAATTTTCAAGTATGGGACAAGGATATTTTGATCTTTTACTTAATTATTTTTGTAAGCATGAGGTGTCACACCCTTATTCTTAAGAGAATACATGTCCTTGTGACCAATAAAAAAATGATGTTTCTAAGATATGAGTCATATGCCCACATGACTTACTTAGCTTCTCTTATCTTGTTAGTGAAAGCTTCTCTAAGAAGCTTGGCATGAAATCATCTAAAAATAAAGAAGAAAAAGAGAAAGAGTAGGGGAAAAGGAAAGAATAAAGAAGTGGAAGAAGATTGAGATTATAAGCTAAAGCATAACTAGATAACTATTTACAAAAAATTGAACATGGAAACTAAAAAAATGTCATGAATAATTAGACTTAGGTTCATATATCCTTAGAAAGGTATAAATTTATATTTTATGATAAATTTTACTATTTTTGGTTTTACATTTTCTACGTAAAGTTATACACATTTAACTGAAATTGGATATATGGAAATCATACCAGAAACTTTTTTTGGAACCAATATGTATTTTTGTTATTTATAATGGTTTTACAAATTGGAATTGGGTGATTAATATCTTGTTTTAAAGATTTTGATATCTAGTTTTATAAATATTTTACTTTTTTTCATTTTGAGTTTTCTAGACAATGTTATAGTGAATTATTTCTAGGTATGTTTATCAGAAGTTATGCTAAAATATCATGTTTTAAACTAAACAATATACTATATTTTTGGAAAGGTTTTACATATGATAATTGAGTGTGTAATATTATATTTTAGAGGTTAAAATGTATGGTTTTATTATCCTTTTATAGAATTAGTTTAGACATTTCAATGAAAAATTATACCCATTTAGGTGGTGATAGGTTAGAATTATTTTAAAATTGTTTTTAGTGAGATTACAAAAACTAAATTTTTTGATCTAAAATGAACATATGTTAGCTCTATAGAAAGGTGAAAATGTCTATGGTTTGGAGTGTTTTTACATATTATAATTTGGACATTTCCACTTGAAGTTATGTGTGTTTCAATGATGAAACTCTTTTTGGTGATTTCAAAAGATGTTTTACCCATGTTCATAGCTAAAGAGGTGAGTTCAAGAGATGATTTTAAAAGATTATTAAATAGTTTTAGAATTATTTCATTTGTAAGTTTAATGGATTTCAGAGTATGCCTTTTTTGATTTGGAACTATAAATACAAGAATATCAAGAATATCAAAACTATAAGTAACAATATAATTTCTACCTAGGTATTGAAGAGAGTATTGAGTTATATGTTAACATCCCGTGTTTTAACATTTTTTGAGTACTATTCAATTTTAGATCAATCAAACTAGTCATGGTGTTATTCTTTTTTTTTACACAAGTATAATCATATATGATGGGTTGATATAGAGAATGTTTCAATGGAGGTAGAGTAATAGCTATGATGAGTGGATATTCAACAATTTTAAAACTAGATCGCATGATTTTACATTCTTACTTGGCTATTTAGTTTAATTATCCAATTCATTCAAATATTTAGTAAAGTTCATGAATATGGATATTAGACTTTCATTGTAGTTTAATTATCCAATTCATTCAAATATTTACATGTCAATGCATTTTATGTGTCTATCATAAATCCATGTTATGGAAAAGTATTAGCCTTTTGGCACATGAATTAACTAGTATGGTCAGTAGCATCAAAATGAGAAAATTACATTTTACAAGCTATACTTACTTTAATTGAAAAGGTTTGTAAAGTGATATTGAGTTTGCTTTTCTGAAGATTTTAGAGAATCCTTAGGGATAGCATTTACATTCATATAAATTCATTTGGTTTTATTAGTATGTTTTTGAGGATTAAAGTTCAAAGTGCATTCACTTAATTTAACAAGAATTTGAAGAACATGTTATATGTTAGTTTCAATGCACATCCCATATAAAAGTACCATGAGAATATGTTTTATTATCCTAACCAGTAAGCTAAAAGAAAGATAATTTGCAAGCAATTTTAGCTTGAAATTATGTCAATTTTATGATATATGTTTTTATACAAGCTTGCAAGTTAAGTAAATATTTTTAAAATGCTAGAGTACTTTACCTTTGGTATTTAATGATAGTTGGCTTTACTCAATATTCAAAGTATTCAGTTATTTGGTAAGAGATCATGAGCAATAAACATGGTCCAGTTCAACTTAGTATAATGTTTTGCAACTGAGCATGATATTAGATTAGATTATTATAACATTACCAAACTAGTATGATATTTGTTATTTTAGTTTAGTTTAGTTTAGTATGATATCAAACTCGTTTAGTACAATGTTTCCAGATTAGTATGATATTAGATAAGGTCAATATGATATTTAACATTCTGGTTCAGTTTGAGATCTATGAATTTAGTCAAGTTAGTGCGAGGATAACATATGTATCAACAAAGTCAAATGAGCCATTTTAATTTTTCTACCAAGTATGTTTTCCAAGTGTGTAATTGAGAGCTAGTGCTAATGCTAGATATATTCTCAATGTGTGGTTAAATCCACAAGTACTCTTGGCAAAATAAAATTAAAGTACACTTTTCATATTGATCATCCACACAAGTAGTTGAGAGCTAGTGCCAGTGCTTTTATCTCCTCCGTGTGTGACTAGATTCTCAGGTACTCTTGGCATGACAAATTCAAAGTACATATCTCATGTTTATAATCTTTATTTTCATACTTACAATAACATGTTATTTCATAGTAATTTTAGATAATACATTATTATATTTTAAATATCAGATAGAAATCATTTTCATCAAAACGTTATTTCTTGCTATCTCATAAGAGAGTATGTTATCATATTTTAAAGGTATGACATAAAATCATTTTTATCATAATATTATTTAATGGAAACATATAGATAGTACGTTATTATATTTCAAAGAGATGACATAAATCATTTTTATCATAATGTTATTTCATGGTAACTTGTCGATAATATGTTATTATATTTTAAAGATTAGACATAGATAATTTCTATTAGTTTGTTACTTCATGGTAAGTCATAAGCATTACATTCACATTTTTCAAGCTTACAATTACAGATATTTGTGAAACTCATTCACTTACTAAGCTTTCAAGCTCACCTTTTATATTCTCCCCCCACAGGTAGCAACTTTGAGAAAACATATCGTGACAATAAGTTTCAGAGTATAGGATCAATATTTTTTGTACTATTTAGATAGTTTGGTCTCTTTACTCTCTTATACAGTAAATATTAGTTCGTGTGTAAGTGGACTAGTAACCAAGACTAAAAAGCCTTGTGATTTCATGTATAGCATGTATATAATGATTTATAGCCATGTTGATGGACATGATTTACATTCTAGTTATTTATAGGATTATGATATCTTTTAGTATGTGAAAAATTATTATATGAGAGTTGTTATTTTAGTACAGGATGGTTAGTCTCAATTTAGAAAAACCTATGGCAAATTTTTATAAAAAAATTATATAATAATAGTTTTGACATAACATAGAATAAGAAAAGGAAATAAGTTAGTTAGCTAGTACAGTGTTTGGGATGTTTCTTGTACTGTCAAGGTAGATTCTGGTTCTTGACACTTGCACCCAAAATATATGGGCAAAAACGATGACACTTAGGAATGACACCTAAACCAAATGAGTCTTATACTGCTTTGATCCATTTAAAGGAACTAGCTCGTTCAAGCTATGATAGGTTCAATGAGAAGTTTAACTTGTAAAGAAGCTCTAGGAGTAACTCCTAGTTGATAGGGATTACTTTAAAATGTTACCTTAAGCTCACATTAAGGAAGCTCTTGGACAAAGTCTTTAGCTTCAAAATGCCACCATGAACTAGCTTCCTCAAGCCATGATAGGTTTATCACTTAATCAGATCTTCCAAAGGAACTTTAGGAAGTAATCCTAGTCTCCATCCATCACCTTGAAACAAGATACCTAAAGCTATCTCCAAGAAGCTTCCTAAAATGCTTGAACCTAAGAGAATTATACCCAAAATAGCTTTAAAGATTAGAAATGCTCTTCAAGTGATTACTCAAAGAAGTTGAAAGCTAAGGGATTTACACCAAAAATAGCTTCAAAGTTGAAAAACAACCTCAATATAATTAACTTAGAGCTAAGGGAATTATACCAAGTAGCCTCTAAGATAAGAATTTCCACTAAGGTAGGTTCCCAAGGAAGTTTGAAGCTAAGGGAATAACATCTAGAAGAGCTTTGAATCTAGTATATACTTTCCAATACATATTCAATTTGATATAAGTCAAATAAAAATAGCTTCGATTAAAAAGAGGTAAACTTCACACAAAATATGAAATGTGTAAAGTGTAGGGTTTGTAAGTGTTGGCGATATTCATAAACAAAACATTTGTATGTAGTATTAGTTTCTAGGTATGTCTTTCAAGAATATTTTCAAGTTGAAGAAACTATCAAGACTCAATGATCACATCTAAAGTACATCTCTGTTCCCATGCACATTAGATTTCATATTAGACACATAGGAACATTGTTCAAATAGTTCACATGATCAATCACATGGTGAATAGATTGATTGGGCTTAACTAAAATTGGATGAATTAATTTTTAATATGATTAGATCAATCAAAGCATCAACTTCATTGATCAAGTACTATATCAATTGAGACTTAACTAGATCGATCGAACTATTCATAGTTGATCGATTGAGCTTGACTAGATCAATAGAGTGACCATACTTGATCAATCAAACTAGGTATTGATCGATTAAGATGGTATTTTTTCAAATTTAACCCAATTTTTACTCCAGCCAATTGGTATTTTTACTATATTAACCTTATGTTTTAAGCTCTTCAAAATACTTTTAATGATAGTTTTGTAATTAACCTTTGATCGAGGGTTTCTACTCATGCTGTTTAATCGTATCATTGGTTCACAATTTTGTAAAACAAATTCAAGCATTCTTTTCTACATAGCTCTCTCATTGTCTTACAAAAGATTTTCAAGTAGACTTTTTCATTGAGTTAATTTATCAAACATTTATGGTTAAATTTGATGAGTAATAAGCCTATAATATTTGTGATATTGTGCTTTTAACTGATTATTCTAGGGTGGCTAGTTGATTTTGATTTATCTAATATATTTCTTAAATCATCAAGTTAGGGTTATTAATTATTAAATCTACTCTAGGACACACATTTGAACTTATAGAATTGTGCTAACTTTTCAGGTGTTAGCTACACATGTTCAATTAACTCGTGTGACTCGAGTTCATCAGAACATTAGTCGTATTTGAAAACCTTTATTGTAGAGACTATGATAAAAGTAGTGAATTATAAGTAATTTACTTAGAGGCACTACCTTGGTGGGTAGTTTGAGTTCTAGATTTGTAATTGGACCTTATTTTGCATAGTAGATAGTTAGGTGGTCCGATGGATCAATGGTTTTTCTCTTAGGTCATTGGTATGGCCTAGGTTGTTTCCACATAAAAATATCTTATGTTGAATTTTATTTTTCACATTACTTTATTTACACATGATTGGATGATGGGCCGTTCTATGAAATTTTAATTTGATGTTATTTTTCTGATTATGTATTCACCCCATCTAGCTAACTAGATCTGTAACTAAATAAGAAACTATCAATTGGTAACAGAGCTATCACTGGATATACTTAGTGTGCCTAGGACCTTTTTATGGATCACATGAGAGAAGGTTCATCTACAACCTATGAACCTTACTTTGATGGGTCCAATTACCCCTATTGGAAGACTCATATGAGAGCCTTTCTATGGTCTATAGATGAAAGTGTTTGGAACTCTATGTTTTTTTGTTTTGGAACCATCTACGCTTACCAAGGATAATATTATTACTCCTAAACCTTAGAAAGACTCAACCACTAAAGATAAAACATTTGGTAACTGGAGTCAAAATGGTATTAATGTTATTTTCAATGTTGTGTGAACTTATGAGTTTTCATCGTATTTCTTATGTTGAAATAGCTAAGCATGCTTGGGTTATTTTGGAGGTTTCCCATGAGGGTACCTCACAAGTTAATTGAACAAAAATTTGCATGCTTAGTACTAAATGTGAGAATATTATGATGAAAGAAGATGAGACTTTTTATAAATTCTATGCTAGATTTTGAGATATTACTAACACCTTTGCCAATCTTGGAGAAACAATTTGATGATTTTAGGATAGTTCGAAAGATTCTCTACTAGTTATCATATTAATTCCATGCAAAGGTCACTACCATTAATGAAAGCTAGGTTGTTGACAATACAAAAATAGAAGAACTTGTTGGATCATTTCAAATGTTTGAGATGAGCTTTTATCCTCCCACAAAGAACAAAGATATTGCCTTTAAAACTGTTATGATTGAAGAAGGTGATATGAAGAAGTAGAATTGGCACCCTTGACGAGAAGACTGAATAAAATCTTCAACAGAAAGAATCCTCAAAATAAAGGGCAATGAAGTCGTCAAAAGGATTAGAATCCAAGAGAACTCAAATATGAGTTTTAATGGTAATAAATCTAAACACATTGGACCTTAATGTTTTGAATGTATGGGTTTTGGTCACTTTTCCACTAATTGTGAAAATAAGAAGAAACACATTGGATGAGCATTCAATGCTACACTAATTGACTTAGAAAGTGATAACGACAATATGAACAATTCAAAAAATTGTGACACCAACTTCCTAGAATTTACTACAAATATAGGTGAACAATTTAGTAAGTTTTACCTTGATTCTAATAATGAGGAAAGTGATGCCAAATTTCTACACAAGAAATTTAATGTCACTAATATTGAAGATGTGTCCATGGATTATATGAGATGAATAAGAAACAAAGAAAATTTTATTGTACAAGTAACTAAAGTCATTGAAAAACTAATGTCTTATGAAGTGACTTTATCAATATTGGAAAAAGAAAATCTTGATTTGTGTGAATGTATTGATGATCTCAATTTGAGTCTTGAAATTTTAGAATAACAAAAACAAAATTTGATGTGGGAACTTAAATAATCCAAGAAAGTTGCAAAGAGATTAACAATTGTAGCTAAAAGTTTGAACAAAGTTCTTGACTATGGAAAACCTTTTAGTGACAAGAGAGGGTTAGGCTATGTAGATGAGGATTCTATACCATCATATTCAAAAACAACTAAGTTTGTAAAATCCACCAACCTTTTGTTTCTCACAGGATACAAATACAACTTCAACATCAAAGACTACAATGGTAAGACCTCTTAACCCTACTCCTAATATTATTTATTATGCATAAGGAACAGTTGAACATGTGATAAAAAAATCTATTAAGTTTGTGCCTATTTTTCGTCGTTGTGGTAAGAAAAGTCATATTAGACCAAACTATAGATTTCTTGTGGCATATCCATATTTTAACAATGCTTTTCATGCATGATATTCTAGAATTAATTTTCATCATCCACATATGAATGCTAAATCTCCATCAATGATGAAAAAGAAAAGCAAAATTCAAAATAAGGATAAATCCAAAAACTTATCTAGGCCAGTTGAATCCAAACCTAAAAATATAAAGAAACCAAAATTGAAGAAAGTTTGGTTTATGAAAGATTGTATTTTTTTGGTCAATTGAATGTTCTTCTTTTTCACTTAAGAATTTTCATTCTATGCTTGGTTGACACTAGGTGAAACATGCTAGTTTGATTGCTTGATTTTGTTTTGTTTTTATCTTAGTTTGTTTGTTTAGTGGTTAACTTTTATTTATTTAAATATTAATTAAAAAATTTAAAAAATAACTCAAGGAAGTAGATTTTTTTTAACATTGAAATAAACTACAAAAATCATTTAGAATCACAGAGAATTTTTTTTAACTCAATTGATTATTCATTGTGTAATTGATTATCTTTTCTATGCATTTATATTTTCATACATTTGGTGATTGATGTTAATAAGAACTCACTCACATACTCATTGGACATAATTGTATGCCATGTATGAAATTTATAATTGATTATGTGAATATTTAGGGACTTAGATAACCTTGACTACTAGAATTGTGTTTGAGCTCTTTCTCTCTCACTGTAAAAAATACTGCTATAGGGAGACCTAGTTTTGATAGGACTATCTACCATGATTTGTGAAGCTACCACAAATGGTTATGCAAGAAGAAAAATAAATAACCAATCCTCCATACAAAAAAATAATGAATGGAAAAATTGACATACCATTATAGTTCAAACAATTTTCATACTTTGAGCAATTATTCATATTTCACCATGTGTGTTGAAAAATGGTTGTGTATTTTACTGGAATACTTAAGCATACCATAAATAATTTAATCTTTTTTGAAGAATAAAATTTATTTCAAAATTGATTATTTGAGTGACTTTCATGTCTAAGTAAATCTAATACCTTGATATATATATAAAAGGTGGTATTTTTATGTTTGTCTTGATGATCATGAATGTTGATTTGAAAATTTTGAGTTAGTACACGACTTACAGGGAGATTTTTTTAAACTTTTTTCATGTTTATGATACTTGATGATGAATTAGATCAATCAAAGTATGAATTTGATCGATTGACATCAATATCAATTGAACAAGAAGATTCAGTTTAAAATACACTCCTTTATTCTCAGCCCCATGCGACCCATGTGACACTAACCCTTTTATCGGCCCCCTTTCTGATTTTCACTAAAAATTGCTCCAAATTCACTCATTTTTGTCCCAAAAGAACTTTATATTTGATTCATCTATCTTTGTTTATCTCCGATATGTGTTTCCTTATTCATTTAATAAAAGGAGGGGGGGGAGAAAAATTTATATCAAAATATTTGAATGTTAATTGAAACATCAAAAAGGGAGATAGCTGATCTAGGGGTAATTTTATTTTTGAATTACTTTGAATTTTTTTGTAATATTTCATATAGGAGGAGTTTGTTTTTAATTTCTATAATTTTTAAATCCTCTTTTGAACTTTTTTGGCTTTTCTATTATTAGATACACCAAACTATTATGAACAATGAGTCATTCGGGATATGTTGTTTGCATGGTAGTGTTTTTATTTTTCATTGTAAACAAGAGCTATCAAGATACGAGTGAAGATGATTAACCTAATCATAGGATAATTCCACTATATAAATTATTTTCCTATGAGTTTTATGTAGTGAGAGAAAGGTTTTGTCATATGAATATGGCAAAGGGAAAGATTGTAAAGTTATGGCAATATTCATGAACAAAAAATTTGTATGAATGCTCGTTTCTAGGTGTGTCTTTCAAGAATAATTTCAAGTCGAAGAAACCATCGAGCCTCAATGATCACATCTCAATTATAACTCTATTTTCGTACACGTTAGATTTAATATTAGACAAATAGAAACATTGTTCAAATAGGTTACTCAATTGATCGAGTGATGACTAGATCGATCGAACTCAATTAAAACTGGTTGAATTAATTTTTAATATTACTAGATCAATCGAAGCATTAACTCAACTGATTAAGCACTAGATTGATCGAGATTAATGACTTGATTCATCCACTTATTTCTAAATTAATTAATTTTTTTACTAGATCAATAAACATTTAACTAAATTGATTAAACTTTTCATAGTAGATCAATCAAGATTGACTAGATCGATCGAGCAACCATATTGGATCGATGGAGCTAGGTCTAGATCCATAGAGTGGCCTAGTTTTTAAATCTAACCTAGTTTTTACTTGAGCCAATTAGTATTTTTACTATATTGTCCTTATGTTTTTAAGCTCCCCTAAATATTTTTAGGATAGTTTTGTAATTTACCTTCAACCTAGGGTTTCTACTCATGCTACTTAATCATACTATTAGCACATAATTTTTTTAACCACACAAAATCATTATTGAGCATTGTTCTCCGCATCCTATTTTTTCTCTTATTTTGCTAAAAATATTCAAGTAGGCTTTTTCATTGGGTTGATTTACCAAACAAACTTCAATATTTGTGATATTTAGCTTTGAATTGATTGTTCTAGGGTTCCTAGTTTTTTTCGATTTATCTGGTATATTTATTATATCATCTAGTTAGGTTACTCATTATTGAATCTACTCTAGGAAACACATTTGTACTTGTGTTATTATGCTAACTTTTCAAGTGAAAACTGTATGTGCTCGATTGACACGCGTGACTTGAGTTTGTTGGAACATTGTTCTATATTGAAACACCTTTCTGGTAGAGACTATGATCAAAGTATAAATTTGTAAGTAGAGTACTTGGGGGCATTACCTTGGTAGGTAGTTTGAATCCCAACCTTTTAATTGGACCTTTTTTTCATAGTTAGGTGGTCCAATGGACCAATGGATTTCCTCTTTCCTCTTAGGTCATTGGTCAGACCTATGTTGTTTTCACTTAAAAATATTGTGTGTTGATATTTATTTTCCACATTACTTTGTTTACATGTAATTGAATGCTGGGCTATTGTACAAAATTTTAATTTGACATTATTTCACTGATTATTTATTCACGCCCAATCTAGCTAATTAGATCCATAACTAAATAAGAAACCTTTACAAACAAATTAAGCATTCAAATGAAAAAGAAGCTACTATAGATGCAAATTTCTACTTAGTTTATCTAGCCCCTAAAAAGTGAAACAAAGGATGGAACATAAAGAAAGACCATACTAAAGGGGCTGTTGCTTCCAATTGGACTCTGATGCTCAAGTTAGGTAGGTGATCAGTGCATGCAAAAGTAGAGATGAGTATGTTTCTTCTAGGGTTTCAAGTGTCTGTGATTGTATATGGAATCAAAGTTATTCTCAGAGTTTCTTAGGAGATTCAATGTAACTTTAGTTAGATATTGTATTGTTATTTTATAAGGACTTGTATGAGTGACATTTGGAGGAATTTAGAGATAAATAAGGCATATTTATAGCCTTAGTTTTTAAATAAATAAGGCTATATGAAAATACTATAGCCTTGGTTTTTAAATAACCAAGGCCATAAGGCATATCCATGGCCTCAATTTTATAAAAAACCTGAGGCTATAGACACCATTTAATCTCACTTTTCAATATAAATTAAATTAAATTGATAAATTGAGAAAATTAAAAGTCCTTATATTAAAATTATGAATGAAATTATATTTGAGAGTTTTTATATACACTAAAACATAATAAAACCTTACTATATTAACAAATTAAAATGTTCCAAAATATGAAATACATTCAAAAAACTTTAATATACAATAACTATCCAGTAGAAAGAAAAATTACATAACTTGCTTGTGCTGGTGCTGGTGCTGGCATGCTAGTAATGGTGCTAATGTTGGCATTGGTATTGGTGTTGGCGCTAGTGTTAGTGCTGGTGTGCTAGTGATGGTGCTAGTGCTGGTACTGGCATGTTAGTGTTGGTGTTGGCGCTGGTGTTGGTGTACTGGTGCTAGCGTTGGTGGTATTAGTATTGGTGCTTGGCATTGGTTCCTGGAGTTGGTACTGGTGCTGGTCCTGGTCCTGGTCCTAGTGTTGGTGCTTGGTGCCTAGTGGTGGTGCTGGTGCCTAGTGGTGATGCTGGTACTGGTGAAACACAATACATTATCTTCTTCATGGTTTTTAATATAAGTATCCTATGAGTGGTTTGCATCTTGTTTTCCCTCGTGCTGCAACAACTATTTTTTGTTTGCCAATATGTCATTATTCCTTATTTATTGTTTTTTCTAATAGTGATGAACCCATCACTAAAAATTATGGTTTATAAGTTTTGGCATGACTTTGATCTGATTAGTAGAACACATGTTTTAAGGTTTCACATTATGGTCATTTTGTTTTCATGAACTGATACAAGTTTGTTAGCTTTAAATAATTTTACCACTAATTCCTGGCAATTTTGGAACCTTGTCCAAATATTTTTCAACTGCTTTTACTACTCCTTCTTTGATTGGAGTGGGTTATTGGGTTATATCATATACAGCCATGCTAGCACCAGTACCACCAACGCCAGTGCCAGTACCTATACCAGCACCAATGCTAGGCACCAACACCAACACTAGCACCAGGCACTAGTACCAGTACCAACACCAGTGCTAAGCACTTGGCGCGAACACAAGGCACCAGTACCACAGTAGTATCGGCACCAGTGATTATGAAATATAAAGGTATATACCACTTCTAGCCTAACAATATCCCAGGCATATTAACACAACTTGCAAGAGGCTTAGCATCGATCAGAAGTATCTTAATCACTTTTGTGGCAACATTAAGAAGCATAACATTTTTATCTTTGTTGCTACTGCTACTATGAAGCTATTAATGCTACAAGATATAAGTAGATCAATGGATAAAGCCAACAAATAATTTTAAACAAACTTACTGAAAAACAAAATAGTCTAGAATTATGAAGTTGGAAGATATGGCAAATGGTTATAAGCATTATCACCTTAGATATGGCATAATCACCCTAGATATGACAAATTAAAAAAATATATTTAGAAATAACAGGAGAATCAGAGTACAACAACTCATCATCCAATTTCATAGTAAACAAGAATGATCTTTCATAAAATAAAATTGAGGAGTATCGCATAGAACTTCAGAGATTACAGAACGAGAAGGTAAAGTAACTACGATTCAAAAAGTGTTTAATGAACAATTTTTCTGAATACTCATCAATGAGTAGATTTGATAATTTATACCCTTTATTTGTTTCTTTTGAAGAATGAAAGAATCCAAAGATTGGAAAAACATATAGATGGAATCCACAACATGAAAAGAATACTGAGGATGGATTCCTCTATGATCATTACCAAGGTCTACCCCAGCTTAAATGAATTGTGTGGGATATCAAAAAAAAATAAGTGACAATATTTTGCATAAACTCATTGGCATGGTATGGAGATCATAGATTATTTTCCCATGTTACTATTTTGCTATCAATCTCAGTAGCAGAAGTGTCAAATCTAGGAAGTCTTGCCAAAACATAATATTGTAGATAAATTATATTCCTTACATCTCATTAATCATGGATAATAGAAATAATGAGTTAACTTTTGACCTAGATGTCATTCAAACAGGATATGGCATCTTACAGGGTTTGAGTTTTCACAAATGGCTAGAATGGTCTTGACCATGGATTAACTTTTGAGCACTGGTAACTAGATATAGATGTATCATTCTTAAGTCTTAACAATAGATGAAACCAAGACCATATACAGATGATAATGGAGTGCGTATTATCTATAACACGCTAAAAGTGTGATGATTTTGACTCTCGTTAAACATAGACACAACCAAGGCATTTGTTGTCAACAAAAATGGATCAACATTTGAGTTTCTGTAGCCAGTTACTAAAGTTATTCCAACAATTCCTGAATTGAAAGATACATCAAAAGAGAATCTACTCAATTGGAAGAATGCAAGGATGAAAAGATTTAATAACACTAGTATACAAAAACTAAATTAGCAACCTAATTAGCCAAACGAAAGAAAGTTTTCCCACAGATCTCTTCAACAATAAATTCCAAAAAAGAAGGAAGAGAAGAAAAAGAACAAGTTGGAAAAATCAAAATAGATTTATGCATGTAGAGAACTTGATATCCTTACCAGAGATTCATTCCTACTTGAACCAGTACTAAACTAGCTATTCATGAACAGAGAAGGCATAGCTCATGAAGAAAGCTTGAGACCATAAATGGAATAACTCATAGGGTTATGTGAGTGTCCAAAATAGGGTTTTACTAGAAGACCTAATAGTTCTTTTATAGGTTACAACATGTAACCTCTTTCATTTATCCACATCTCTGTGACTTCTCCGGCAGAAGCTTGAAATAGATTCAAAGGAGAACACGAGCTTCTTTAGGGTTACTAGGTCAAGAATCTCCACTCCATTTTATGATTTATCAACTACTTTGAAAAGTGAAAGGTCGATGCCATTGTTGTTGATAGTGACACAAGCAAAGCGACAAAGAGGGTAAGCGGTATGGTAGGAGCTAGGTTGAGAAAAGGAAGATAAGAGGGGTGGTACGCAAGGGGGAAAAGGGAAAAGAAAATGAGAGAGAGGGGTACACTGGTGATGATCAATACTGGTGAAAAGAAGGGAAAATAAAAAGAGAGAGAGAGAGAGAAAAATAAGAGAAAGAAGGAAAAGGAAAAAAAAAAGAGAGAAAAATAAAAAACAATGATAAAGAAATTTAATATTTGGTATAAAAGAGAGAAAATTGATATATAGGGTATGTTTATGGCCTTAGTTTTTAAAATAATCGAGGCTAAATTTCTGAGAACATATGTATATATTGTAGTAGTGACCCTTTACAAACCCAATATTCCTTTCCCTTAAAAAATACAAAAGAAAAATTTAAACATGTAGTTTTCAAAATCTCTTGATGTCTTTAAGAAGATACATCAAAATATACCATTTACATATGTACTTGAACAAATTCCTTCTTATACAAAATTTTTGAAGGGCATTCCTTGTACAGATGGGAATATGAACTTTGAGAAAGCATTATGTGACTTAGCTTCAATCATTAACCTTATTCCATTATCGATCTTCAAATTAGGGGTTTAATATAGCCAAACTCATTTCTTTATCCATTTTTATGTCTTTCTTTATGAAACTTATATGCTTTATACACAAAATTATTCTAGCTAATTTATTAATCTAGAGGTCTTATAAGCACAATTTTTTACATGTGATGATATAATATTTTACCCCAAGTATGATTTCAATTTAATTATATTATTTAATCTAATTTTTATGTTATTTAATTATATGACTTGAGAGAATTATTTTATTGTTTATCTTGATTAAATAATATGCATAGTTTCTAGGCATAGATGTATGTGATTCATAAATGATGAACTTGATGAGTAGTATGCAATTTAACTAACATTGAGTCTAATTAGATTAATTACCATATGATGTGTAGTCTACTTGAGAGAGTAATACATACTAGGTTAGATTGAATTGATTATGTACTTGATTGATAATTATACTAGGGGAATTTTAGTGTTTCACATGTTTAGAAAATTAGGGATTAAGTATTCCTAGATATTTTCTCATATATCTTCTTAGCTGGTAATTCCGAGTAAATTAATTATTACTAATTATTTTAGTTCTTTTAATTTTGCTTTTTTAAAACACAAACACACAAAAAGAATTGATTTTATATTTTTTTAGTCTTAAAAATTAGTTTCTAATAACATAATCTCCAAGGAAAAGATCTTTCATTACCATTATATTACTTATTGTGATACGTATACTTGCATTTTCATTGCATACAATTCGTGTCGATCACTTTTTAAGAAGATGAACACTTGAAGGACTTGAAGAAGATTTGAAGTAATCTTTCAAAAAATGGCCTAAAATCAATTGAGATTAACACGTGTGTGAAGAAATTGGAAAGATTTTAGACAAAGGTGTTGTGATTTTTGGGTATTTAGGTGTGTTTGCATAGAGAGAAAAATAGGGCATATGAAGAAGAAGAGAAAATTTGATAAAAGTGTGGTATGGTATAATCAAATGGGGTATTAAATGTAAAATTTATACGTGGAAAATAGTGCAATTTAGTTCATGCCAAAGAGCGATAGAAATTATAACCCAATTAGAATGACCCGAGACAAGTGTGCCACATGGCACAAAACATCCATGCTACAATGCAAACTCTTTTTCTTCACTTCCCAATTTATCCTAATCGAGAGCTCTATGTTGTGGCCCATAAGAAGGCCATGCTACACCATAGCTTTATTTTTTTTGAATTAAGTTCCTATAACTAATATAAAAGTAAGTACTAAAAAATTATAAAAAAAATTAAAAAATAAAAGTAAAAACAATAATAACTAACAAATAAAAGATAAATAAAAATGAAAGGATTAAGTTAAATGGGTTACCTTTCAATAAGGTCTTAGTTTATTATTTTAGCAAGACATTGCTTGGGGTCTTCCATGTTTAGAATTTAATAAACTAAATGTCCCTTCTTTATTGAGTTCATCATTCATTTTGATGTGGTAATTACTCTCTTTCTTGCTTTGGTATATGGTCAACTAGTTGCTTCACTTGTATCTCCATCCTTTTCTTGGATGCTTCCAAAAAAATTGAACTTTGATTATTTTTGGTTTGTTTATTCTTTCTTACTTGAAGGAGAGCATCCAAGATGTTTTCTAAGGTTGGTTTGTTACGAGGATTAAGTGGCATTGGTTGGTAGTGTTATTACCGGCCCTAATGGTTTGTGTTCTGGGCAAAGGTCGATATTTTTTCCTCCAGGGGACATTAGGATGATTTCTTCACCTTTGGTTGTAAGTGTTTGCATAAGTGATCGCCACACAAATTGTGTGTGCAATGAATACGTAAGTATACGTATCATAACAAGTAATATAATGATAAGTAAAGATTGCTCCCACAGAGATTATTTTAATATAAACTAATTTTTAAAACTAAAAATAATAAAAATCAATTTTTTTGGGTGTTTTTATATTTTTAGGAAGCAAAATTAAAATAACTAAAAGTAAATAGAAATAATTAATTAAATAAGATTTTGTGACTAAACAGATATATGAGAAAATATCTAAGAATACTTAATTCCTCAATTTTCTAAACATGTGAATCACTAAAATCCTCCCAAAAATAATTATCAATTACATGATCAATTGAATCCAACCTAGCATTTATTCCTCTCTCAAGTAAACTACATATCATATAGTAATTAATTTAATCACACTCTCATGCTAATTAAATTGCAAACTATTAATTAAGTTCATCAATTATGGATCACATACATAAGAATCATACATCTCTGCCTAGTAACTATGCATGTTATTTAACTAAGACAAACAATTAAATAATTCTCTCAAATTTATTTAATTGCCTCTATAGATAAATTGTTGGCTAAACCATTAATAGAATACAAATAAGATTAAATAATATAATTAAATTAAAATTATAATTGTGGTAAAATTTTAGATCATCACATGGTAAAAATTGGGTTTATAAGATCCCTAGATTAATAAATTAATTAAAAATAATTGTGTTCATAAAGCTCATATTTTTCATAAAAAAATACATAAAATTGATAAAGAAAAGAGTAGTAGAAGAAATACAATCAACCTCTTGAATTGTAGTATTAATATCCTCTTAAATCTCCACCAAAATTGTGTCGTCTCTTGAATTTTTATGTATTTTCTCTCTCTTTAGCTCCAAAAATTGACCAAAATTACGCTAATGGAGGCCAATTAGGGGCTTAAATAAAGATCGGAGATCTAGACTGTCAGATCAAGGGCTATGATCAAAAAAAGCAAAACTGACAGTTCCAACCAATCACAGCGCGATAGGTGGCATAAAAAATTCATTGGGCGAATTAGGGAGCGACGCGTGGTAGGGGAGATTGGTTAGAGTCAAAGCTCTCTAAGTTAGTGAAACATGGCGCGACGTGATTCATGGAAACGAATGGCATGGTGTATGGGTGGAACGAGTGGAGCAATGGCGTAACAACACATGGCATGGTGCATTAACCAATTTTCAAACTCAGATTTAATGCCATACTAACACATGGCACATGTTTTGTCCTCCTCACACTCGACATGACATGATTATCTCTTCGTGCTTGCATGGCATCCGCATATCTTTCCTAGTCAGCTCCTTTGCTTGCGTGGCATGCCACATGACATCTCCTGATTGGTCATGCGTCATAAATTTATGAAAAATCCATAAAAATTTTAGAAAATTCCCAAAAAATTCCAAAAATTATATTTTTCCCCTTTTCACTAAAAATGTTATATTTTAATTTTTTCCCATAAAAATACAATTTATTAAATAAAAGAAGTAAATATTAAGTAAAAAAGTGTACAAATGACTCTCCTTTCATAGAGTCATCACACCCCCAAACTTAAATCTTTGCTTGTCCTCAAGTAAAGCTAAGTATAACTAAATAAAATAACTTGGGTAGTATATTCTTTAATATACTTCTATTAGTACATGCATATTTCACGAAAACTAGCCCTCTCAAAAGTCATACAATCCTATGATAAAGAGGTTCACATATTCATCAATCAACGTTCCATCAATACAAGGATATGCAAGGTTTTTGACAAATTGATTCATGTGTGTGTGTTACACATGATATCATCCAATGCACTCATGAAATCAACCTATATAAGCATGCTAATAAATTCAATCTTAGAGCAAGTCTCATAAGTCTATTTTTCACATCCCTCTCCACTAATATAAATATGCACTTAGCCAAAGATCAATAAGGACTTTACATGGTTGTATTGTAAGGCTTAGGTGGAGGGCCGATAAATGAATACATTTTAGGCTCTTTCCACACCTTAGCTTTTTTTTTCATCATGCACTTTTTAACTGCAATTGAGCTTTTACTTGATATTTTAGTACAACCTCTTTTGACATTCTTTTCATATATTTTTTGCATCTTTTTTTTCTCTTTTTTTATTGTAACTTCAAAACACTCCCAAACTTATTTTCAACTTTATTTTCTTTTCTTTAGAGGGATAATTGTGTTGTGAGTTTTTCTCTTTTTTTATAGGGTGCATTACATTTCACCTTACTCTAAAGCATAACACATGATTACAATTTGTTTTTCTTTTCATACAAGCTAAAGGTGCAAAGGTAAAGATAATGCTTATTGGTTAGGCATAAAATGTGGCTTACATATATGAAAGGTTCTTTGTTAGGCTTAAATGGGTGACTAAAGATATTAACAATGGTTAGCTTGAAAGGCTCAATCGATCCAAATAAGGCCTAAATAATTTCTCTTGCTAAATACTATTTAGGATTTTGCCTCAAGGGATCAAATAGATTCTGAAACTTGGTAGATCTCATCAACTTGTATAACTCACTACAAATTTTCCCTCAATAAGAACACGAAAATCAATCATGAACATGTTCATAAGAAATTAAATCAATCCAATCAAAACTAGCAAGCATATCACATGATTAATGTAAATATCTTAACAAATATGTTACATTCCTTATCTTAGTCATGACAACCAATTTTTATCATTGAGTTCATATGTTTCATATAAAGCATGTATGCATTTAGTTTCCATATATTTATCAATTTCTACCCAAATCATGATTAAAAACATCCTAAAAATAATCCCTAAAAATTTAAAATGTATACTAAATACTAATGTAGAGAATGAAGTCCCCCCCAACTTAAATTACACATTGTCCCCAATGTGCACATATAAATATGAAAAGGTAAAAGAAAAGAAAACTTCCTTAATCAATGCACACCATATATGTCATTGGAATACTCATTCTTGTTGTGCCATTGTTCTCCATATTTAATCACCTACAATAAAAAAGAAATGAAAATATAAGTAAAATAACATTGGGTTTTCTCCCAACTAGTGTCACGTTTAACGTCCTTGACTAGATGGTCCTATCCAGTCCTAAGGCACATCCCTTTGTATCCATTTACTTTTGAGTTTGCCTAGAAATAGATATAGTCTTGATTTGTTCAATAATATTTTATGTTCTGGCTTGCAAACACAGTGCTCAAATCTCTTCTCATTCCATATTTTTGTTTTCCTTTTGAACTTCTCGGCATTCTTATAAGCACTCCATCGTAACGCATCCAATTTATGTATTTCTAATAGCTATTTCACTTCTTCATTGGACTCTTTCACTTTCATACTTGACAGGGGATATGAAGGTAAAAGTGTGGGGTATAAACTTGGTGGCTCTTCAATTGATGGTGTAAGTTTAGATCCTATCTCAAAATTTTCCTTAATCCCCTTTGATATATATATATATGAGAGGTGCATCCTCCAAAAATTTCACACAGTCTACAATGTCAACCTTCGATGCCATACTTTCAAAGTTAAAAAATGTTGAGTTTTTTCTGGTGAGTTTATGTCCATGTTCATAGCATCATGTGTAACAGTCTTAAGTGTGGGCAATTCAATAGATTCTTTTAAGTTTTCCCCACATTCAGTAAAATTTATCCTTAAACATTCATTATCATTCTCAATATTAGGGGGTTCAGATGCTTTTAAAACTTTAAATATTACTTGTTCATCTTGCACTCTTATTGTAAGTTCACCTTTTTGTGCATCAATGAGTGCCCTTCCGGTTGCTAAGAATGGATGACCAAGTATGATAGGAATTTCGCGGTCCTCTTCCATGTCTAGCACAATGAAGTCCACTAGAAAGATGAATTTTTCTACTTTTACTAGCAAATCTTCTACCACACCCCAAGGTCTTTTAATTGATCTATCTACCATTTGTAATGTTAATGAAGTGGGTTTGGCTTTACTATCCCCCAATCTCTTTAGGACTAATAATGGCATAAGGTTAATGTTAGAATCCAAGTCACATAATGCTTTCTCAAAGTGGATGTTCCCAATTGTACAAGGAATGTCAAAACTATCTAGATCTTTCAACTTTTGGGATAGTTTTCTAGCAAGGATGGTACTATAACCTTCAATTAAGGTTATTATTTCATTATCTCCAAGCCTCCTCTTCTTAGATAAGATATCCTTTAGAAATTTGGCATAAGAGGGCATATGTTCAAGTGCATTTACAAATGATATGTTTATATGCAACTTCTTGAAGACTTCTAGAAATTTTGAAAACTGAATATCTGACTTTTGCTTTTACAATTTTGAGGGAAAGGAATAGTGGGTTTGTAGAGGTTTCTCTTTTTTTCCTGAATTATTTCCTTTCCATTACTGACTTTATCCTTTAATTCCTTCTCATCCTTTTTAGTTTCTAGTTCCTCTTTATCCTTTTGGGTCCCATGTTCTTCCTTATCCTTTTTAGTCTCATAGTCCTCCTTAGCCGTTTGAGTCTTATTTTCTTGCTCTAAAGTTTTACTACTCCTTAAGGCAAATGATTTACAATGGTCCTCACCTTCTCTTCTTGGGTTTACAATTGTGTCACTTGGGAGGTTACCTTAAGGCCTTTGACTTATAACCTGAGAAAGTTGTCCTATTTGGTTTTCCAAATTTCAAATTGAAGCCTGATGCTTATTTTCGCAAGTGTACGAATCATTAAAGTAATAAAGTGTACAAAAGTACGGATATCAAACCCACAAGGAATGGCATTACTAAGTACCGAAATTGACTAACCCGAATTTTATTTGAAAATCGAATTGTTGAAATTGTTTTAAAAGAAAATTAACATAAAACTAAACGCAAATAACAAAATTTAATGTTGTTCACAAATGATTAAAAATGCTAAGGCATTTGATTTCGCTAAATCAATTCAATCCGATTTCAAGTCATGTTATATGAGAATCAAAGCTAAAAGTGATGGTTGAAAAACCCAAACTTATCTAATACTCTCTCTCAAGTTATATTAGAATTACTTATCTATGAAAACCAACTATGTTTCTATGAAGATTTAATCACAAATAAGCACATTACGATTTATGGAATTTCTAGAATAACCACATACATCATGCATTAGGTGTCAAACTCGCATTCAACATACGGTATTTATCACAAGAAGCATTCATTACACATCTCCTCTCGGTCTCAATATAATGCAACAAATAATCTAAATCTTGATCAGAAATTTAAAAGCATTAAGCATGGAAATAAATACTCAACTTGAAAACAATGAATTCATATAACAATAACAAAAGAAATCAGATTTCCTTGATTTAACTACAACATAGCCTTAGCAAAAATGAATTAGTTCATAACGGAAATAAGAACAACCATTATTTCAATTGAATTCATGAATAACAAATCTGAATAAAATGCAGAATATGAAGACTAAGGAGAAGAAATGAAAAACTCTTGAAGATGAAGACTTGGTAGCAACAATGGTGATGATCCTTCAAGCTTCTCCAAACTTTCTCTCCAAAATTGCCTTTTCTCTTCCAAAAATGACTCAGATCTGTTCTCTCTGCCGTCCCCCTCTTTCTCCATCATATTGTATATATAGATCTAGGGTTTGGGGGCAATTTTGGAACAAAACAACCAAAAAAATCAGTTTTCGGACGAAACTCGCCGGCGGCGACATTATTCTCGCCGCGGCGAGATTTTTGGAAAATAAATTTTTTTGTGTTTTCGATTTTGGCTGGCGGCCAAAATAATGTGGCCGGCGGCTAGATGCATTTGGCCAGTGGCGAGATAAATTTGGCCGGCGGCGAGAATAATCTAGCCGGCGGTGAGATTTCCAAATTTTGAAACTTTGTTTTCTTTTTATTTTCACTCAATCCCGATCATTGAACTTTGTCCCAAACTTCTCCAAAATCATGATTTTACCTGAAATTGCACTTTAAACACGAAATACCCGTGAAATGACATTTGTGGATTAAATAATCAAATAAATGCAATTTTCACACAAATATCAACATTTAAATCATAACAAAAATGCAATAATTTGACTCTTATCAACAACCCCCAACCAGCTTCTTACTAGTCTCTAGCAAGAAAAGCGATCTATGAATAATTTAAAAGGAGACATTAAAAGAAAAATTCAAAGGAAATTTATTCTATTTACAACATTACATTAAGCGTATGCAATAAGCCTTTAAACCCCTAGGCGGCCCTAGTAGGACGAGTTGTAGTCTCGTGAGGGCTTCCAGTGATGATACCCACAAACATCTTACCTATAACTATCCTAACTTAAAACAATAAAATCACATAACAAATAATTTGCACAAATGTCTCAAAAATTGTAAATAACACCCAACATATAGAATAATTAAATGTCACCTAAGCTTTAAGAAATCTCAAATGCCAATTTCACTTTTGTTATTGACTCTTAAACATCCATCAAACCACAAACCAATAGCCATAATGCCCAGATAATATTATGCACAACATCCACAAACAAAAAGGTGAAATCTCAAACTCCATAGGCTCACTTTTCAAACCTCTCTCCACTAATGAAGAAAAATACACCACTTCGGATCAATAGGACTTTACGAGGCTTGTAATGTTAGGCTTAGGTATTTGGTTAAGAAAGAATGGGAAGTGTCAAAATACAAATAAGGGAACTTATTAGATTAAACACAACCAATTAAGTAAAAGAGTAACACCATTTAACCCAAATTGTTTCTTCCGATTATAACCCATTTTTCCAAAGATAAACAAAATTATTCCTCAATCTTTCTCCTCAGTACATCCATCACTAACACTCTTTTATTCATTAAAATGTGAAGGCTTTCTTCTTCTTCTTCTTTTTTTTTTTACTCCAATTGCTCTTGAAAAGCCAACCACTTTCTTTCCATATATATCGAAGATCTTTTTTTTTTTTACTCAATTGCTCTTGAAAAGCCAACCACTTTCTTTCCATATATATCGAAGATCTTTTTTTTTTTACTCAATTGCTCTTGAAAAGCCAACCACTTTCTTCCAATGTAGATTTTTTTTCATCCTTACTCCAATCATTCTTGAAAATACATAACCCCCAACCAATTTCTTCCAATATATGTGGAAGATTTCTCCAATTGCTCTTGAAAAATTTGTGTTCAAAATTAAGTGCTCTTAACAAATAAGGTAGGAATTATATATATATATATTTTTGGCTCAATAAAAGGTAGGTTATAGAAGGCAAAAAGAAAGAAAAGTAAGGCTAACAATATATTTAAATAGGCTCAAAGAGGTAACTAGTGATATAAGGATAACAAGGTAGGCTTAAAATGGCACAATCGATCCAAAAATGGCCTACATCATATCCTAAACAGTGCAATTCCAAATTATTTCGCCTCAAGAGGTTTTTAAATGAGTTATAGAGTTTGTTGAGATCACAAAAATTTCCATGAAAAATTCGCATATAAGACTTCTCTAAGCATTTAGACTAATCAACCAAATCATACCATAGGTAAAATCAACATTTGAAATTATCTTTAAACCGAAGCAAAATTTAATGTCTTCTAAAAGCTACTTGTTATCACAATCACATTATTATCATCAACGTGCAAATTAAAACAATTAAAATGCAAATAAAAAATAATAATAATAAAAATAAGACAATAAAGAAATAAAAGAAATTAAATCAAAATGCAGAAAAATAAATGGAAAATCAAAATTAAACACAAATAAACACACAAACAAAACTACTAAAAATGAAGGGAAGAAAATATTTACCATTTACCGCACCCCCAACCAAAACCTTACATTGTCCTCAATGTAAGAAAGGGAAGAGAGATCTCCTTTCCGTTGGCAGTGAACGTAAGTTTTTTTTTCTTAGATGGGATGGCATTAGCTTTAGGTCAATCTTGTTGGCTCCATTCTTTACCACTGAGGTTGGAGTTTCATTTGTTCCCAACTCCTTAAATGTTTCATCACTGCATAAATATTCATTAGGTGCTGCCAGTAATTTAGAACATTGTCTCGTCCCCTCATCTTCCTCCTCAATTGTTGCAGATTTCACAAGGCAAGCTTCTAGTGGTAGCAATGGAGTTCTCTCCTCAAAAGTTTCCGAGATTAACCCGTCAAGAGTGTTAATTTGAAAACAAGAATGTACATCACTTGGAAATTTTATTTCTTCAAAAACATCAAAAGTTACTTGTTCATCTTGCACCCGTAGAATGAGCTTTCCTTGTTTAACATCAATCAATATTCTTCCAGTTGCAAGGAACGGTCTCCCCAATATCAACGGTATCTCTCTATCTTCCTCCATGTCAAGCACCACGAAATCTGCAGGGAAAATAAATTTGTCGACTTTAATTAAAACATCGTCAATTACCCCTAGAGGATATTTCACCGATCGATCCGCTAATTGTAAAGAGATTGAAGTGGGCTTCACTTCTCCCAGGCCTAGTTTCCTGAAAACAGAAAGTGGCATCAAATTAATGCTTGCTCCTAAATCACATAGGACTTTATCAAAATTGTAACTTTCTATAGTACAAGGTATAGTAAAACTCCCTGGGTCTTTCAATTTTTGTGGCAATTTTCTTTGAAGAACTGTACTGCACTCCTCATTTAGCATGACAGTTTCATAATCTCCCAGCTTCCTCTTCTTTGATAGAATTTCCTTCATGAATTTTGCATACTTGGGCATTTGTTCCAACATCTCTGCAAAAGGAATGTTAATATGCAATTTCTTAAAAATATCCAGAAATTTATCAAATTGATTATCAAGCTTTTTCTTATTCAATTTTTGAGGATATGGGATAGGAGGCTCATATTTCGCATATGGGGAAGGTTGAATATCTTGGGATCTTGATGGATTTTCTTTAGATTCTTCCATCTTTTTCTCCGATTTCCTCTGCCATTCAAGTTCTTTACCACTTCTCAATGTGATAGCCTTTGCATGCTCTGTGGGATTTATTGTGTCACTAGGCAGCAATCCTTGAGACCTTTCTACAATCTGCTTTGAAAACTGCCCCAGTTGGTTTTGGATGTCCCTGTTGATTGCCTCTTGATTTCTAAAATTTGCTCTTGTCTCCTCAATGAACTTTCCCAAAATTTCTTCCAAATTTGTTTGTTTTTTCTCCTGGGTTGGTAGGAAGATGATGACGGTTTGAATCCCCCTTGGTTATTTCCCCATGACAAATTTGGATGATTTCTCCAACCTGGATTGTAGGTGTTCGAATATGGGTTATGTTGAGGTTTTTGGAAATTTGAAACATAATTCGCTTGCTTAGCATTTGGTGAAGCAAATGGATTTCCAACTTGGCACTCGATACTAGCATGATTTCCACCACATAAATCACATTGTGCAGTTGGTTTGGATTCGAATTTGGATGACAAAGAATCCATCTTTCTTGAAAGAATTGCAACTTGAGCCGACAAAGCATTCACTGAATCAATTTCATGCACTACTGCTGGTCTTTTTGCAATTACCCGCTCTGAATGCCACTTATTGTTGTTTTCTGCCATAATCTCTAACAACTCATGAGCATCCTCCGATGTTTTTCCCATTAAAGACCCTCCAACTGCAGCATCAATCATTGCCCGATAGTTGAAACCAACCCATTATAAAATGTAGAGACTTGCAGCCAAATTGGTAAACCATGATGTGGGCATTTCCTCAACATTTCTTTGAATCTTTCCCAAGCTTCATACAATGATTCTTGGTCATACTGTGTAAAAGATGTGATTTCATTCCTCAATTTTGCTGTCTTAGCAGGAGGAAAGAACTTGGATAAGAATTTCTGAACCAATTCATTCCATGTGGTAATTGATCCTGGTGGTAATGAGTTTAGCCATTCCTTGGCTTTATCCCGAAGTGAAAAAGGAAAAACCCTCAATCTTAAAGCATCTTCGGACACACCATTTATCTTGTAAAGATCACACACCTCCAAAAAGTAAGCAATATGTGCATTTGGATCATCCTTTGACATTCCCCCAAACTGATTTGTTTGAACCATTTGGATAAAGGATGGTTTTATCTCAAAGTTATTGGCTTGAATAGTTGGCCTCCTTATACCCGAAGTAGTTCCAGCAATATTAGGCGCAGCATAATCCCTCAAAGCTCTACGATTTCCACCTCCCTCAACAAATGGTGGATCCATGGCTGATTGTCTATTAGGAGCTGAAGTTGAACGTCTTCTCTCTCTTTTTAGACACCTATATGTTCTATCAATCTCCGGATCAAATGTAAGAAGGTTAAGGCTTCTTGTACGTCTCATACAAAAATCCTACAACCAGAAAATCAACTAACATAAAAACAACACAAAGTTACTTTTTTTATGATAAATAAAATAAAACAACAAAATAAACAAAATTAAAAATGAAAGAAAGATAAAGCAAATTAACTTCAAATTAAAACTAAGATTAGGTAGTATCGATATTAATAAAATCAAACCATTCCCCGGCAACGGTGCCAAAAACTTGATGCTTATTTTCGCAAGTGTACGAATAGTTCAAGTAATAAAGTGTACAAAAGTACGGATATCGAACCCACAAGAAATGGCGTTACTAAGTACCGAAATTGACTAACCCTAATTTTATTTGAAAACCGAATTGTTGAAATTGTTTTAAAAGAAAATTAACATAAAACTAAACGCAAATAACAAAATTTAATTTTGTTCATAAATGATTAAAAACGCTAAGGCATTTGATTTCGTTAAATCAATTCAATCCGATTTCAAGTCATGTTATATGAGAATCAAAGCTAAAAGTGATGGTTGAAAAACCCAAACTTATCTAATACTCTCTCTCAAGTTATATTAGAATTACTTATCTATGAAAACCAACTATGTTTCTATGAAGATTTAATAAAGTCGAAGTGAATTTGGATTCTAAATGCTTAAATTGGATAAATGATCGGGGCAGAACCGACATCGCCGATCCTGCCCGTTACTTTGGTTTTATCTATTTATAAAACTCTCGCAAGTGCACGAATCATTTCGTAGAAAATGATATGTATACTCCCAAGGTCGATCTAAGGAAGGAATGTATGTGGTTTTTAATTTATTATTCAAACTTTTAAAAACGAAATTAAATCCTAAACATCCTGTCACGATATTTTGGGTTTTGTGTTTTTAATCTAATTACATAAAAATAAACATAGATTCAATAAACATTTATGCAAATTTTATCTGTTAAAACAGTGGAGTATTTATGGATATAATAATTAAGTTAATTATGCTTGCTCATATTATTTAGGTTATTAAAGATATGAATTGATATTTATTGATTCTCTCTTTTTTGTATGAATACCACCTTTGGTTAGATATTCTTTGTTAACTAAACAAATCAATTAACACCTATGAGTGGGGTTGATAACTAATTTGGTTAATTAAATTAATTTCTTTTTCTAAGAGATTGAAAATGAACCATTTAAATGCCACCTTTGGTGGGGTTAGACAGTTTAAACTTTATTCAAGGTGTCCAAATTAAACCTAAGAATTTAGTTATCCGAGTACTAACTTTCAAGTTTTAAAACCACTACTGAAAACATGTTGTCAATACATTTTCAGATAATAATTCTTATAAAAACTTTTGAAATAGAGCTTCACTCTAACTACCGCGATTGTACCAACAAATAAAAGAGCACTACTCTAAATCGACGGATAACTAAACGTTAAAATCTAATTTTCAGATTTAAGTTTGTAATGAAAAATAATATATTTCTCTCTAACATTCTTAATATAAAATCTTGAATAAAAATAAAATCAATTCATTTTAGAGATTTTTACCTATTTAATATTTCGCAAGCATAACAACGTTATTATTATATCATGTTTACAAATAGCCAACACGGTTAAATTTAATCACAGACAAATTAAATATAACATGTAAGAATAAAGCATAAAAAATAACTCAGAAGAAAATAAAATCCTTACAGAACTTCGATGCTATTCCCGTTGCTGGAAAACCTCCAAGCGGAATTTGCACTCCCATTTATTGAATCGAAAAGCTAATAAATTACAAAAACATAACTAGTTCTTCCCAAAAAGGGAAGAACTCTAAAACTAAGAGAAATTAACTAAGAAAAGCTAAAAACTAAGAAAAACTAAAACATCTAAGAAAAGAGAGAAAGAAAGAGAGAAGAGAATGTGTTTTGAGGTGTGTTTAGAAGTGAAGGGAATGGGGATATTTATAGGTGAGGATGGAGAGAAAAAATGAGTGAAAAAATGTTAAAAAAATGTGAAAACGCGTAGTGCAAAAGCTGAGGTCATTGATGACGTCATCATGACGTCATGGGGCGGCTGCACGTGAAAAATGGGGCGAAATGGGCGTCGGCGCGCGCGGAGGGCAGCTGGGTGCGCAGGGGCGCGCGCGTGAGGCAGGAGTGGCGCGCAGAGGCGCGCGCGGCGCACGCGAATTGGAGAGCTGGCGCGCGCGGACTGGGCATGCTGCGCGCGCGGTCTGGGCATGCTGCGCGCGCGGTCTGGGCGTGCTGCGCGCGGTCTGGGCGCTGGGGCGCGGCGGCTGGGCGGCGCGGCGGCGCGATTTTCTCCTTTTTGACATTTTTGACCTTTTTGACCCATTTTGTCCAATTTTTCCATATTTGTTGACCTTTCCCCATTTATTTATCAATATATTTGTGATGTATTGCTTCCAGTATTCCTCTTTGAGTCTTTAAGTTACGTTTTTAAGTGAAAATACCTGAAAAACAATAAAAACACCCGTGATTCCGAAAAAGACAAATTTATATAAATATATGATAAAACATATAAATATATATATTTTTAATCAATTAATGTGCATAAAATCATGGTAATTTTAGTGCTTTTTGAGCACTCATCAATAAACCAATACTGATATATTTTTAATATGGAATATGAACTATGATTTTCAACTAATTTTTACGATAAACTATAATTCTTTGGGAAGTTAATTTTAACTTATACTTTAGATTTTAATTATGAACTTAAAAGATATTAAAAGCTTGAGAAGGTTCGATGATTTGTTATCTTTTAGTTTAATTCTTACTCTTTTTTGTGTGGTATTTATTTATTTTTTTAATTTCTTTTGAAGTTTTAATTTTATTTCCATATTTGAGGGTATCATCTCTAAAAACCTTCACGAGACTTAAACTTGTCTATTAGGAAAACCTAAGGGTTTAAAGGCTTGTTGCATAAGTTAAATGTAATCATGTCAATCTATGAAAGTGATTTAAGATAGTTTAATTTTATTTATTTTAGTTTTCTCAGTTTGTTTTTCGCTTTCCTAGCAAAAGAATAGTAATAAGCTAGTTAGGGTTTGTGATGAGCGCTCGAAAAACACTAAATATTATGTAATTTATATGAACTTTAGTGTCAAAAATAGTGTAGTATTTGCATACTTTTATTATTATTATAGAAAATCTATATTGTTGGAATTATAGATATATTTTGTTGCTTTCTTAGGTATTTTTGGCGTGAAAATGAATCCACTAATAAACAGTGGAAGAATAATACCTAAAAGCACTCTATTACAACTAAGAAGAATAAACTAATAACATATGTAAGGCTTGGAAATATTACAAACAAATGTAAGGGGTGAAATAGAAAGGGTTCAAGATACGTAGAAGGACACGTGCCGCGATGGTGCTTAATGTGTGCTGTAGAGCGAGCCTTTTTTATCGTGGTGGAAAAAGTATGCCGTAGTGCCCGACTATATGATCCATTATTCTATTCTTTTTACACCTTTTTCTCACCAATATGAAGAACCTATCACCAACTCATATTGATCATCCAACAATAATTGTTTAATTTGTTGCTTTAGTTTTTTAGTTTACTTTAGTTTCTCAAAAGTTTTAGAGAGTTACAAGTTTTATTTTATGTTTTGTTTATAAACAGCTTGGATTATGTTATCACAAGTGGTAGTAATAAATATATTTTCTAGATAATAGAGTGCCACATAAGTTATCTGTAAGAATATAGTTGAGGTATAAATTTTAATTGTATTCTATTTACAGTTTTAATTCATGTATTATTCTAGATATTTTATTTAATATATTGGTCATTTATTACATTGAGCATGTCTGGCCAAATGTGATAACAGAATTTTAGTTATGTTTATATACTTGTGTAAATTATTTAGGTAAATATCTTTAACAATTATTAAACACAAATTATTTTCTAATTAAGAATTTTACAAAGTTTATTACAAAAATATACATTGACAACATATTTTTTGTTATATTTTTGTAATGGATTTAAAATATGAAAAATAGGTTTTAGAAACATGAAGTTAGATCTAATTTAGAATAATATTCTATTTCAAAGTTTTATAAGATTTATTATTGAAAAATATCTTGAGAACATGTTTTTCAAAATAAATTTAAACCGCGAAAGTTAGATTTCAGATTCGTCGATCTAAAAACTAATTCAAATAGTTTGAATAGACGTTTAATTTGTTAGACTCGACCGAAGACAACAAGGTAAATGGTTTGTTAATTTATCAGAAAAGAAGCATAATATAAATAAAATTAACTGATAGACCCAACTGAAAGTATTGAGTGACTTTAATTAATAAAAAGTAGTACACCCAACCAAAGGCTCAATTCATATATAAAAGAAAGAATCAATAAATCTGGGTTTATATTTTATTAACTAATTAATTTCACCAAACATATTCAACATGAATTTCATTTCTTCCTACAACTTGTATAAACTGATTTATCCTTTATCTCTTATTATTTTATATTATTAGTGTGGATATTTTAAAACCAAACTTTGTGATAAGATGTTTAAGTTTATTTTCATTTTTTAAGAATTTTGTTGAATTATTTAAAATTCACATAGTTTCTCTTTAGATGACCTTGGAAGTATACTTATTATTTCTTACAAAGTGATGAAACTGAGTGTAATAAAAAGCCTTAGTATCCATTCAGGGCATACACCCCAACCAAGGCAGTGAATAAGTGGAATTCCAACATGTGAACTCTATGCTTTTAGGGTCAGACCACAAAATATTTTTTTAGGAGATGAACATGTTATTCATGTGGCCCTAGCCATAGATAATAAAAGTATTGCCCTACTAGGTTTTTGATCACCCTAGAGTTGGCCATAGACCTAGTACAAGCCTTACCACATCAGGTCTAGGAAGTATATTTAAATTCCTACACCATACTTAGGCTTATAAGACTTCAATAAGCAAGATGATATATAAGTCTCCAACAAAGCAATAACTAAAAATTTTCTAAGTTGAGAGCTATTGATCAACACGAATTATGTACATTAAATATCCAAGTATGCATATCACAACAAGTAATATAATGATAAGAAAAAATCTTTTCTACAGAGATTATGTTATTAGAAAGTAATTTTTAAAACTAAAAAGTAAAGATCAATTTTTTTGGTTTTTTTTTTGCATAAAAAAATTGAAAATAAATAATAGTAATTAATTAACTAAGAATTGGAAAATAAGAAGATATATGAAGAGTATCTTAGATCCCCCTAGTTTCTAAACATGTGAATCTTTAAAATCCTCCTAATAAAATTATCAATCAATTACATGGTCAATTGAAACTAAACTAGCATGTATTCCTCTCTCAAGTAAACTACACATCATATAGTAATTAACCCAATCACACTCTCATGTCAATTAAGTTGCATACTACTCATTAAGTTCATCAACCATGAATCACATACATAAGAATCATACATCTCTGTCTAGAAACTATGCATGTTATTTAATCAAGACAAATAATTATATAATTATCTCAAATCTATTTAATTGCCACTATAGATCAATTATTAGCCAAAGTATTAATAGCATAAAAATTAAATTAAATAATATAATTAAATTGAAATATAATTGTGGTAAATATTATATGATTACATGTAGACATGATTTTGTTCATAAAGCTCATATTTTTCATAAAGAAAGACATAAAAATTGATAAAAAAAAATAGGCAAAGAATAAATACAATCAATCTCTTGAATTGTAAGACAAATATCCTCTTGAATCTCCATAAAAATTGTATCTCTTTTTGAATTTTTCTATATGTTTTTTTTTTCTCTTTTTGCCTTCAAAAACTTATAAAAAATTGATAATTTTAAGCTCATTAAGGTTTTTCGGGCAATTAGTCACATGACGCGTAGCACCCTATTGACCACCCGACGAAACTCTAAATGAATGTTGTGCCAACATGTGGCGTGGCCTAAGTCACCTAATACATATAGCATGCTTTTATTGGCCCTTTTTTCTTGCATGGCATGTATGTGGCATCTTCTAATTGGTCCTGTACTAAAAAATTCATAAAAAATCCATAAATATTCCAACAAAATTCTAAAAAATTTGAAAAAAAAATATATCCTCACCCCTTTCTACTAGAAAGTTCATTTGTTAATATTTTCAACACCAAAATTATTACTTATTAAATAAAAAAAATATTGAGTAGAATAGTGCATTGATGACTTTGCTTTGATAAAGTTATCACACTCTCAAACTTAACTCTTTGTTTGTCATCAAGTAAAGCTATGTTTAACTAGATAAACTAACAATGGTAGTATATTTATAAATATATATCTATTAATACATGCTTATTTAGCAAAACAATATTTCCCTTAATGGCTGTACAATTCATATACAAGTGTATTTACATATCCATCAATCAAAGTTCCATCAATACAAGTATATGCAAGGTTTTTGATGAATTGATTCATGTGTTCCACAAAATAGCATCCGATGCACTAATAAATCAACCTATATAAGAATTTCAATCAATTCATTCTTAGAACAAGTCTCATAAGTCTATTTTTCACATCTCTCTCCACTAATATAAATATGCACTTAACTAAAGATCAATAAGGGCTTTTCATGCATGTAATATAAGGCTTAGGTAGGGTCAATAAATGAAGACATTTAGGCTCTTTCCACACCTTAGATTTCCTTTTATTCATCATGCACTTTTTAACTATATTTGGACTTTTGCTGGATATTTTAATGCACCTTTCTTATTATTCTTTTCATATTTTTGTATTCCACATCTTTTTTTTTGTAACTTTACAACACTACCAAACTTATTTTTCAATTTTATTTTCTTTTTCTTTAGAGGTATAATTGTGTTGTGAGTTTTTTTACATATGGTGCATTATATTTTACCATTCTTTATACCATAACATATGATTGCTTTAGTTGGTCATATCAACTCCTAAGGTACATCCCTTTGTGTCCATTTACTATTGAGTTTGCCTGAAAACAATTTAAGTCTTAAATTTTTCAATAATACTTTAAGTTCATATTTACAAATACAATGTTCAATTCTCTTATCATGCCATATTTTTGTTTTCTTTTTGTACTTTTTGGCATTCTTATAAAGCATTCCATTATAGCTCATCTAACTTATGTATTTACAGTATCTTTTTCACCTCTCCATTGGACTTTTCTACTTTCCCACTTCATTGGGGATGATAAAAGGTGTGAGGTCTAAACTTGGTGGCCCATCAATAGATGTTTTGAGCTTAAATCTTATCTCAAAACTCTCTATAACAATACTAGGCATACACATGGGAGGTGTAGCCTCCAAATGGTTCACACAATCAATACTATTAATCGTAGATTCTATACTTTAAAAATCAAAGTAGATTGAGTTATTTCTCGATGAATTTACTTCATTGTTCACTACATCACATGTAATAGTCTTAAGTATGGGAAACTCAATAGATTTTTTCAACTTATCATCATGATTAGTGACATCTATCCTAAAGAATTCATCAATACTATCAATATCAGGGGGTTCGATGCTTTAAAAAATTTATATGTTACTTGTTCATCTTGCACTCCTATTTTAAGCTCACCTTTTTGTACATCAATGAGTGCTCTTCTAGTTGCTAAGAGTGGATGACCAAGTATGATAGGAATGTTACAGTCCTTTTCCATGTCTAGTATAAAGAAATCTACTCAAAAGAAGAACTTGTCTATTTTTATTAGCACATCTTTTAACATACCCTAGGGTTATTTAATTGATATATCTACCATTTACAATGTTATTGAAGTGGGTTTGACTTTACCAACCCCCAATCTCTTGAAGACCTATAATGGCATAAGGTTAATGCTCGAACCTAAGTCACATAGAGCCTTACCAAAGTAGATGTTCCCAATAGTGTGAGAAGTGTCAAAGAAACTAGGATCTTTCAATTTTTGGGGTAATTCTCTAGCAATGATAGCACTACAACCTTCAGTCAAAGTTATTGTTTCATTATTTCCAAGCTTTTGTTTTCTTAGACAAGATGTCCTTCATAAATTTGGCATAAGAGGGCATTTGTTCAAGTACATTTACAAATGGTATGTTTATATGTAGTTTCCTAAAGACATCCATAAATTTTGATAACCACGTGTCTAACCTTTACTTTGGTAGTCTTTGAGGGAAAGGAATCATAGGTTTGTAAAGGCTGCTTTTCTTTGGCTAAATTATTTCATTTCCAATGCTTTGTTTATCTACTTGTTCCTCCTCATCATTTTGAGTCTTGTGTTCCTCTTCACCCTTTTAAGTCTCATGTTCCTCTTCTAAAGTTTTACCACTCTTGAAGGCTATAGTGTTGAAATTCTCCTTACCTTTTATTCTTGGGGTTAGAATTGTGTCACTTGCAAGGTTAAATTAAGTTCTTTGACTTATAGCCTAGGAAAGTTTCCTATTTGTGTTTCTAAGCTTTGAATTGAAGCCTCTTGAGTGGACACTTTTGTATTTATTGATTGGATCAAGTCTTTCATCATCCCCATTAAAGCATTGGTATTATCCTTAGTAGATGGCTTCTACTCTTGGGCTTATGATTGTTATGGTTATTGAAAACCAAGTGGTGGAAATGATAGAAGGTTGAATTGATTACCACCTTGATTGTTTTTATTACTCCAAGAGAAATTTGGATGTTATCTCCATCCCTGATTATATATGTTCGAGTTAGGTTATTATTTTAGTTCACATTACCCACATAACATGTTGATAGGATTATTTGGAAAATTATCCAAAAAATGAGCTCCCCTATAAAAGATAGAGGACAACCCTAAATATTGGACCTAATTTATACTCACTGGTTAGTTTTGAACCTTCAAAAGATTAACCAAATATGATACTTAAGATGTAAGTGTTGTGACATCATTTACCTCATGCATTTCAACTACCCTTCTTGAGGATGCCATTTTTTCCATTGGAAATTGATCATTATTGCTTGCCATTTTCTCAAGTAAATCATAAGCTTGATTGTGAGATTTGGCTAGTAGAGCTCTATTAGCAGATGCATCAATAGTGATTCTTATTTGAGCATTGAGACCATTATAGAAAGTATCCATTTGGATCCATTCAGGTATACCATAGTGAGGACATTTCCTTAAAAATTATTTGAATCTTTCAAATGATATGAAGATTTCCCGTTATATTATTGGTAGCAAGTAATGTCATTCCTATGCTTGATAATATTTGTTGGGGAAAATATTTCATCAAGAATTTCTCCGCCAAATCATTCCAAGTTGTAATGGAATCAGATGACAAAGATTTTTGCCAAGCTCAAGCATGGTCTCTAAAAGAATAAGGGAATAATCTAAGCTTAAATGCCTCCTCGATCAAACAACTAAATTTGAATGAATCTCCATCTCCAAAATCAATAAAGAATCTGAGATGTAAATGACGATCCTTGGTTAGTAATATACTGAATTGTCCAACCTTTTGTAACATTTAAAACATCAGTGGCTTTAGTTCAAACTAATTAGCTTGAATGTTTGGCCTTGTATTTTAAGAAAGCAAAATTAAAAGAATTAAAAATAAGTAGTAGTAATTAATTAACTCATAATTAGAGCTAAGAGAAAATACTTAATCCCCTAAGTTTCTAAATATATGATTCACTAAAATCCTCTCAATATAATTACCAGCTAATTATATGACCTATATAACCTAATCTAGCATATATTTCTCTCTCAAGTAAACTATACATCATATAGTAATTAATTTGATCAGACTCTCATGTATATTAAATTATATACTACTTATTAAGTTCATCAATTATGGATTACATACATAAGAATCATACATCTCTATCTGAAAACTATGCATGTTATTTAATTGAGACAAACAATTAAATAATTCTCTTAAATCTATTTAATTGCCCTATGGATCAATTGTTGGTCAAATAAATAATAGCATAGAAATTGCATTAAATAATATAATTATATTAAAAACATAATTGGGATAAAATATAAGCCCATTACATGTAGAATATTTGGTTAATAAGACCCTTAGATTAATAAATTAGGTCGACATGATTTTGTTCATAAAGCTCATATTTTTCATAAAGAATGACATAAACATTAATAAAAAAGGAGAATAAGAATAAATACAATAAACCCTTTTGAATTGTATCACCAATCTTCTCTTGAATCTCCACTAAAGCTGTATTTCCTTGTGAATATTTTGGTATTTTTCTCTATTCTTGGCTCCAAAAACCAATAAAAATTGATAATTTTTGGCTCTTTAGGGTTTTTCAAAAATTAGGGGTTAAATTAGGCTCAAATAGAACATAGACTATCAGGTTAGCTTCAGATCAAGGGTTGAGAAAAAAAAGGAAAAAGATAACAATGTTGGCCAATAAGAATGCAACACGTGGTAAGGGAGACAAAAAGGACCATTTAGTGCACGATTCGTGGTGCTGCATTGACCATGCAATGAAACTCAAAACAAAGGTTGTGTCAACATTTGGTATGGTCTGCATCACCCTATACATGGAACGTGGTTCAATTGGCCTTCCATGCTTGTGTGGCTTCTATGTGGTATCTTCTTATTGGTCCTACATTAAAAAGTTCATAAACAATATGTTAAAATTCCAAAAATATTCAAAAAGTTTCCAAAAAATATATTTTCACCCATTTTCACTATAAAGTTTATATTTTAATATTTTTAATCCTAGAAGTATTACGTATTAAATAAAAGGAATAAATATTAAGCAAAAAAGTGCATTAATAGCTCTACTTTCATAGAGTCATAAAATATCCCATGCTTGGACCACTTGAGCAAGCTAAGTACACCAAGCAGGGGCCTAATAGACTAAGAGGCTTGACCATGCAACACTTGGACCAATAATTCACCCTTAACTTGGAAAAATCTCAAACAAGCATAACAAGTTCCTATTAAAAAAGTAAGACTATGGGTACAAGCGAAATGTCACCAAAACTTCAAACCAATTGCTCTCGTAATGGAGCTAATGTTTGGCCTAAATTTCAAATTATGACCTAGCTGAATAGGCTAGGACCAAAAGGAATAACTAGCCAAGAAGCTATCAGCTAACCAAAAGGGTGGCCAGCTTAAATCAGGATAGGACAGAAATGTGGCCAATTAGGATCAAGATTGGCTAGGAATATGGCCAGCCAAGGCTATGACTAACCAAGAAATGGTCAGCCAGTAGTTTCATTATCAGCCAAAATATTATCGCTTAAGGTTTGGCAAACCATGGGTAGGTTTCATACATATTCATCAAACCGAATCAAGTCGAGTCATGATTGAGAAATTGTTCCCCATCCACATGTACCGCGTGTCCAAGATCTGTAGTTTTTTGTGAGTACATCCTTTCACACTCACATGTCAACTCAAAGACATGTAACCTCCCAAATAATGATTGGAAGCACATGTACAAAATAAAATGTACGAAGAGACATTATGTGGAAGGAAATATAAAAACCATGCAATATAAAAGACATAGTCATGCCTTGTAAAGTCTATACTAAAAGATAAGCCTAAAAGTAGAAGTAAACCCACTAAGGACATACACTTAGGTGAGAAAATACATGAAATCTAGACTGTCCCAAGATTGACAAAAGTAGGCTGAATAAAAATTATGTTTATGCTCGATAGAATTATGGGATGAAACACTATCTATAATCACATCTTTCATCCTCTCAAAACCATTAGATTCATCATAACTACCTAAGCTGCAAGAACTACCAAAACCATCCTCCTACCATTCAGAGGTGGCTACATCATGTGATCCCACTACAAAGCCCTTTTAGTCATAACTTTTTAGGATTCTCATCATTTGTCTACTCCATTCATTGTAGCTATCATGGTTTGAAAGGATTGATGAAATCTGATTACGAAAAGTGACTACCACGCTATAAGCAAATCTTGTATTTCTTTAAGTGTTTTCTTCTCTACAAGTATTGCTTTGATGTTGATCATTCATGTTGGTTCTTGTATTCTTAACTTTTATGAATTTTTAAGAGGAAATATGTGACTTGAGAGTTTGTCTTAATGGCTTTAGCCTTGAAGCTTTGATACCATCTTGATTAATCTATAAAGATTGATTTGATTCAACAAGAAAACTAAGAAATGGCTTTAATATCTATGATCTTGAAATTCTTGACAAGGAAATGTAGAGAGAGAAACTAGCTTTTGATATTTCATGAATAATGCCTCACTGATTTTTTTGATTGTTTGTGGAAAATGTCTACATGGATTTAAGCTTTATATAGGCAGCTTGTAGTTTTCATCATCACTGGCTATTATGTTAATATACAAAGGCCAATCAAAGATGGTATTATCTAACTACCTTTAATGGCACTTTTATTATCACATGTGAAGTGATATTTACAAACCAGCAATGCTATTTTGTGATCTCATATAGATTAATTAGTTATCATGTTTGATCACATGCAATATAGCTTAATGACCTTAACTGCATTTGTTATTGTTTGTTACAGTGCATGATAGCATTACAATTTTGAAGCCATATTGCCTTTTGTCTTTAGCCACCTTGTTTGCAATGTAATTGCATATTGTCTTTATCTTTAGCCACCTTATTTGCAATGTAATTGCACAATTTTATAGCTCATTTAAAATATCCTAACAGCCAAAACATCGGTTCATTACAACAGAAGTACCAAATATGTGTTAGATTAATGAACATTTCTTTCAAAGATTTGTTAAATGTTAAATTATTGGACTAAATGAACTTACCCAAAATGTTATAGGACTAAATGGAACCCAAAACTCTACCTCTCTTTAGATTAAAATGTATATCTATTGATGTGCAATTGTGAGGAATGATGGGTTTATCTACCTTGCTTATTTTTCTTTGCTAAGAAATTGTACATACTAAGTTATAAAGTGAGACTATTTCATTATTCGGCTCAACAATTTGTAATTTTTTATAATGTATACTTTATTCTTTCTCCTTTAATGTATATACTCAAGTTTTCTAATTCTTCAAAAGTTCTAATCAAACCAAAGTATTTTTTAATGATAGAATTGAAATTTTGGAAAATTGTAAATACAAAATATATTTAATTTATATTTGGAATAAAAAATTTAAGAAATATTGTATTGGATTCTTTTTTTTTATTTTAATTTTTAAAAAAAAAATTTGAAGTTTTTTTTTCATTTTCTATTTTTCAAATTTTTTATATTTTAAACTTCTTTAAAAATAAAAATTTTAATTTATGTTTTTTTTAAATAATTAATTTTCAATATTTCAAATTAACCCTCTAAAAAATTATTTATAGTTGATTAAAATTTTATTAGATGAGATTAGGTGTATATTTTAAAGGATGGCAAATTAAAGTATATATTTTGATAAATTATGAGAATATATGTATACAATTCAAAAATAGGGGTAAGATGTAGCTTTTAAATAATTACTGCACTTGTAAAGTTTAAATCCTGTTGTCACTAATATCCCGATGTCTTCTATTCTATGTAGTAAAGAAGTGATTATTGTATATTGCATTTGTGAATTTGGAGTGACTGATATTTTCATGTTCTGATCACTAAAAAAACCTAAATCTTAAACTTTCTAGCTCAGCTCTCATTCTTCCCTTATGTATGTTGTCAGATTTTTTATGCCTAGAAAATTAAAGGATTAGATAAAACTAGGGATGATAATTTGTATCGCAGCTTGATTGACCAAATCGTAGAACTTAAATTGAACATAAATCAAGTTAAATTCGAGCCGGTTTAAACAACTCGAAAAAATCGAGTTAGGTTGGCCCGTGATCGAACCAACTCATTAGCTCGAAATAATTTTTTTAGAAAATGTTATAACATCTAAATGTTACAACTTACACGTTAATTTAAAAAATTAAAATTAAAGAAATACATTTTTTTTAATTTCTAGCCGACTTAGTCTTATTCTCACAACTCTCTTTATTCAAACTATGAGTTTTTATGAAAACATAATGACTTCTGACTTTTGCATTAGAGGAATTTGATAGCATTTATATTTATTAAATTTATTTAGAAATTGACTTCTTATTTTAAAAATTAGCTTTCTTTAACTTATGTTTACTAGTGCTTTTGTTTTATAATTAGCTAGTTATTGTAACATAACAATTGTGTGTAAGAAGTTGTATTATCTCTATGAACTTTGTTGTTCATAAGTTATTTATTTAGTGTTAATTTATCATTTGTTTTAAAGACTCGTTATAATATTATTTTCCTTATGTGTAGTGTTTCATATAATGTTGTTTGAGCTAATGAGCTTTAATCATTCAGAATCATTAAATATATTTTTGATTTATAAAAAAAGTTCAATTTATTAAAAATACATGCAATTTACAATTTGAGTTAATTTGAGTCAACTCGTTTGTGTTAGGTTTGGATTCGAGCCCACATTTGCTAGTTTAAATTAAATTTAAATTGAATTAATATTCGATCAATTTTGATTCCAACTAGGACAAATTGTCACCTTTAGATAAAATTAGATAAAATTGAAAACACATTACCTATATTACTTTTGGTATGTTATTTATATGTGATTACTAGTCGTAAAATATATAAACACAAAATTGAAAGCACGTATTTATTGTGTATTTATAATATATATAATAGCATATCAAAAGTGATAATGAGAATTAAAACTAGGGGAAGAGACATGATAATTTCTTTTATTTGGTCCTTACCGACCAAGCGTAACCTCAATTTAACCGGGCCCTTTTAGTTTGGAAAATAATTTCATTTCCAGGAATCTCATAAGTTCAAAGAAAGGATAATTTTTCTTATCTCTTTTTTGACTTTCAAAAAAGCCTATATTTTAACTTGTTGCTTGATTTTCTCAATATATTCCCTCGCTCATATTTTCAACATACTCAAATTAATTGCTTAGTCGCAGCTTGTTGAAAATAGTGTTGAGAATGCCCATTTTCCTTCCTTAGATTTCTACTGGTTTTATTCATATTTTTTGTTGATAAATCAGTAAATAGATCGTAGGCTCATCTGACAATGTCCTCTCCAACACTCATTTTTTCTTATGAGAATATTATATTAAAAATTATTCATTATTTTTTGATGTATTATTGATTAGGGTATAACATTTTTATTACCATCTCAAGTGTTGGTCGGCAAAAAAGAAAAAGGAAATCCAATTCGACCTTAAATTTTAAACATTAGGTGATTAGAGTGTGCTTGTGCTTGTCCTTGTCATGAGCATGAACAAATGGCAAAAGAACAAGGTTTATTCATTTCTTGGATGCTCTCTTTTCCCTTTACATATTTGTCAATATTTCATTCAGGATGCTCTCTTTTGCCTTTACATTTGTCAATATTTCATTCACTAGCAATATAGAGGAATGTAGCATGTGCATGCCATTTACAAAAAGCAAGCAGAAGTGGGTGGGTCTTTGATCATGATCACATGGCCGGAATTAAAACACGTGGTTTATGAAATATAGATATTTCCATCAAAATTGGGCTAGAATTCATTATAAGTATGTAACATCCTTTATCTTGATGCATCAAAATAATATTCCTTATAGCCCACATGGCACAAAGTGCTACACCTAGATTTATCACGGAGTACTTAAAGTTTCACAAGGATTGCTAGCTAGGTAGCCTCTTGTCATATTCCAGAAAAAAGTTCATGTCTATACCACTACCTAATTCCTCAAAATTCCAGACAGGTGGATAATATAGAACGTGCATCATCTTCAATGTTTTTCAAGAACAACACTTTTGGTCTCCAGTTGATACAAATTTTAAATTGGATTTCAGTTTATTACAGGTTCGACTGTGTAGGTCGCACGTAAATAAGTAATTTAATGTCACAACAAACTTGTGAGTTGTTGTAACAACAATCTCTTCCTCGTAAACTAGTGAAATCACTGTTTAGAAAAGATTAAAAAAGGTGTTTATAGATAAATTCAATTTTATAAAAATATGGAATAAATTATCGATATAGCTAAAATTTATAATAATTTATAAAGATATTAAATTATCCACAAATTTTTCGTATAATAAATGTGAATATATATGTTGTATATATTGAGAGTATTATGAGTATTTAATATTTAGAAAACAAGTACCTTCATGAAAGCTCTATGCAACATAAAAATCAAGCACTTATTCATTTGAGTGATGGACTCTTACAAATTTCAAGGAAACCTATCACAATATTGAACACAAAACAACTCAAGAAAGTATTAAATGGACTTAATCAAGAGTTAAATCATTATCAAAGAGCACGATAAATAGAGTACAAGGTGTGGAGGGAGCCGGTCAATGAAAAAAAGTAATTATGGACTTTGAAGGCGTGTCGCAATGTGGTCCAATGTGAGCCACATCATGGTACCCATTGGCTTAGAGCTAAATTCACATAGAACCATGTGCACTACGGCATGAGAGAAAAGACACCACTGCCAGACCCTATATGATGTCAATCAACTCGCTACTCTCCAAACTGTGTCGTAACATGGATTGTTGGCCCCTATGACCCATGTAGTTAAAGTTGTAGTTTTTTCCTCGTGTTCACCTATTCTCATTGTTGTTTTTTTTCTTTTGTGAGTGTTTCATTATGAACCATATAAATACATTAATGGCTGCTAGCTGAACCCTTTTCCTATCTCAATTTTAATACACTTTTTATTTGATATCAAATTTGAGAGCTTTAATCTTCATTGTTTCTTTACAAATTGATAATTTATGAAGGGATTTGTAAACCTTGTGGCATCCTATCATCTTTACATCTTTGGTGAGTAATATTCATTGAGTCAAGGTGAATGCTTTAATCTGAATATTAGTTTTGTGGGATCTATTTCAATTTAGTTGTTGGGTATTTGGCCCTATCTCTTATAGTTCCCAAACCATATATTGTTTGTTTCAAGGACCGTATTCTTTGGTTTACATCATTTGGTATTAGAGCCTTATATTCATATAGTGTTTGTTTCAAGGACCATATTTTTTGGTTTACATCATTTGGTATTAGAACTCTATTTCTAATTTCATATTTATATTCTTTTATTTGTGTTCTTTTATCTTAGTATTCTTGAATTAGTTTTCTAAAAGTCTCTTTATTAGATTTCTTTTTTGCAAAATTTTAGAATTCATATTTTTAGAATTTTTTTCTTGTTTCAGTTAATTTTCTGAAAATTTTTGTGTAAGTTTTTCGTATCGTAATTTCCAGAATTTGTTTTCTAGTTTTAGATAATTTTTCTGAAATTTTTTGTGTTAGTTTCGTATCGTAATTTCCATATTTGAATCATCATTTTTGTGTTAGTTTTCTTGGTGTGTGAGCAATCTTTTAATTAGGGCAAGAAAAAAGTACACGTCTTTTAAAAAAAGATAAATATCTAAAAGGAAAATATGAAATAATCAAAATACTTTCAAATTTTACTTTATTATTATATTCATCAATATTGGTGTCCTAATTTTTCCTTGAGCTATTGATACACTTGCATTCTTACTATCAACTCTTGTTTCAAAAAAAAATACTTAATTAATTCTTGTCTACTCTAGCTTTTGGAATCTAAACACTTTGAACTTTTCCATCATGCTTTGACTAATTTAGATATTATGAACTACCATTGGTTATAGTGAATTCTACATTGTTTACAATACCACAGTGGTTTGGTTTGCTTAAGAGCTAAGAGCACTTAAGTAATCAACTTGAGAGCTAAATAGGAAAGGTGAAGGTGAGTATATTTAATTTTTAATACTATATCTTGTTTTTTGCTAGTTGATATACAATGTCAAAAAGGAACTGATTGAGTAGTCCAGAAGAAAGACAGGATACAACATTCATGATTAGAACTTTACAACTATCAATTGGAAGAATGAATGCTATAACAATAAGCATGAAGGATAAGATAGAGAGGCAAGAAGCCACAATAGCTAATTTACAACAGGAAATTCCAAACGTTAGTGGGCCAAATAGACAAGCTCATGTAGAGAAAGATCCTGAAGATAGTAAATGGGAGGAAAATGAAGACTTTGAGGAAGAAGACGAAAAGCTACTTATAAGAGGAAGGTATGAAAGTAGAAAAGGTAAAAATGGTAGGGGAGGTATAAGGACGCAAACACTTAGGCCATATGATGAGGTTGATCGAAACTTAGGAATCATTAAAATTAAGATGTCATATTTCCAAGGAAAGAATGACCTTGAATTATCCTTGAAATGAAAGAAAAAGGTGGAACACATCTTTCAGTGCCATAATTATGCTGAAGAGAAAAATGTAAAGCTTATTATTGAATTTAATAATTATGAATTAAATTGGTGGGATTAATTAGTGATTTGTAGGAGAAGGAACCATGATATGAATGCCATCATGAGGAAAAGGTTCATTCTTAACTATTATTATAGGGAATTGTACCAAAAATGAAAAGTCTTAATCAAGGATTTAAGGTGGTAGATGGAAATGATAAAGGAAAGTGTAGATGAGGAAAAGGAAGCCATGATGGCTTAGTTTTTGATTGGTTTGATTTCAAATATTGCCAATTTAGTGGAAATTCATTATTAGGTAAAGTTGGAAGACAAGGTCCATATGGTAAATAAAGTGCAGAAACAACTCAGAAAAAGTGTAACCGGCCACCATCACAAAGGACAAGTCCTACTACATAGAAACTAAATCCTAATACACCTTGGAAATCTAATTGGAAAAGAGATGAAGGGACGAGTTCCATGCATATATCCAAACCATTCAAAGTAAAAGACCCAAAGATAAGCAAGGATAAAGGTAATATTTAAACCCTAACTCGTAATTGTTATACTAAAATTTTTCATTGTCTTGGTAGGGGTCATATAGCATCTCAATGTCCAAACAAGAGAACAATGATAACACAAGCAAATAGGGAGATGTGAAGTAATGATGGGAGTGAGATGATGAAATGCTCCAACTATAGGAAGGTAGTGATGAAGAAATAAGTGTTGTGGATGGTGAAGTGCTTGTGATAAGGAGATCCTTAAGTGCTTGAACCAAAGAAGATGACATGGAACAACAAAGAGAAACATCTTTCATACAAGTTGATATGTAAGTAATAAGGTATGTAGTGTCATTATTGATGGGGGAAGTTGCACTAATGTAGCTAGTACTATCCTAATTGAGAAGTTAGAGTTGCCAATGATTAAAGACCTTATAAGTTGCAATGGTTGAATGACATGGAAGAAGTAAAGACAAATAGGCAATTATTAGTGTCATTCTCTATTGGAAAGTACAAAGATGAAGTGTTGTGTAATGTAAATCTAGTGTAAACTAGGCATATCTTGTTAGGTAGGGATGGAAACATGATTGGAAGTTTCCCATGATGGGTACATGAATAAGTACTCTTTCGTAAAATACAACAGAAATATTATACTTGTACCTCTTACTCCCAAGCAAGTCTTTAAAGACATGCTAAAAATGACAAAAGAAAAAGAAATAGAAAAATAAAAGAGTGGAAAAGAGAAAGAAAGAGAGAGGAGTAAGAAAAACTAGTGGGAAAGAAATAGAGAAAGAAAATGTGAGCTTTTTAGCTATAGCAAGTAAGGTCAAGCATGCTATTTATACAAATCAACTCATACTTGTACTTTTGTACAAGAAGACTAATTTTTCTACTAATGACCTTAATACTTCTCTACCTAGTGCTACTATATCTTTGTTGCATAAATTTGAAGATGTCTCTTCTGAGGACATTCCTGATGGTGTGGCACCATTTTCAGGGATTGGGCATCACATTGACTTCATACCAAGAGCATCCCTTCCAAATTGACTAGCCTATAGAACCAACCCAAAAGACTCCAAGGAGTTTCAAAGGCACTTGGCCAAAGTTCAAGTGAGGGAAAGCTTGATCCCATGTGCAGTTTCAACTATACTTATACCTAAGAAGGATGGTTGAAGTTGGATATGTGTTGATTGTTGAGCCATCAATGACATTATGGTAAAGTATAGACATCCTATTCTTAGGTTAGATGACATGTTAGATGAATTGCATAGTTTCTTCATTTTTTCTAAAATTGATCTAAAAAGTGGATACCACCAAATTATAATGAAAGAGGGTAATGAATGGAAAACTACATTCTAGACTAAATATGGTTTGTATGAATGATTAGTTACCCCTTTTGGATTAAGCAATACATCTAGTACTTTAATTAGACTAATGAATCATGTTTTACATGCATTTATTGGAAAGTTTATGGTTCTTTACTTTGATTATATTCTTACTTATAGTACAAATTTAAAAGAGTATATTTCACAATTTTTGTTATGTACTTGAGGTATTTAGAAAGGAAAAATTATATGCTAATCTTAAAAAGTCTATTTTTGTATAGAAATATTAGTTTTTCTTGGGTATAGATGTGGATGAAGACAAGGTAAAAACTATTAAGTAATGGCCCATACCTAAGTTTTTTATTGAGATAAGGAGTTTTCATGGTTTGGCTTATTTTTATCGTATATTTGTTAAAGACTTTAGTACACTAGTTGCACCTTTGATTAAGGTTATTAAAAAGCCTGTTGGATTTAGCTTACCTAATTTTACTAAAACATTTGAGGTTAAGTGTGATGCTTTAGGTATAGACAGATATAGGGCGTATTTCGATGCAGGAACAAAGGCTTATTGCCTATTTTTGTAAGAAACCTTATGGAGCAACCCTCAATTACCCAACATATGAGAAGGAACTCTATGCTTTAATAATGACACTTGAGACGTGGCAACATTACCTTTGGCCAAAGGAACTCATCATTCACACAGTTATGAATACTTAAAACACTTGAAAAGTTAGAGTAAGTTGAATAGAAGAAATGCCAAATGGTTAAAATTCATTGAGATATTCCCTTATGTGCTTCAACACAAGAGAGGTAAGGAAAACATTATAGCTAATGCTTTATCTCAGAGGTATGCTTTACTTTTCACATTAAATGCTAGCTTGCTAGGATTTGAATATATTAAGAATGTGTATACAAATGATGATGATTTTTCTATTTTTGACAATGCATGTGATAAGGTTCTTTTGATAAGTTTTACAAGATAGATGGGTACTTATTTAAATAAAATCACTTGCATATATCCATTTGTTCTATATGTGAAATATTAGCTAAGAAGGAATATGAGAGAGGGTTAATGGGATACTTTGGTGTCAAAAAGACTTTAGAAATTGAGGCAGGATGTAGAAAGATTATGTTCTACATGCAGTATTAGTAAACAAGCCAAGTCCAAGGTCTTAACCTAAGGAATGTATACACCATTGCCCGTACCTAGTGCACCTTGGGTAGATGATTCTATGGACTTCATTTTAGGACTCTCTAGGTCAAATTTTTGTGGTTGTAGATAGGTTTTCTAAAATGGCATACTTTGTAACATGTCATAAAACCAATGATGCAACTAATATAATGAAGTTATTCTTTAGGGTGATTGTCAAGCATGTAGGGTACCAAAGAATATTGCATCTGATAGGGATGTGAAATTTCAAAGTTAAATTTGAAAGACTTTGTGGGCTAAGTTGAGTACTAACTTTTATTTTCTATTACATGTCATCCCCAAATTGATGGTCAAGCTGAAGTAGTCAATAGGACTTTGTCTGCTTTGCTAAGAGCCTCCATATAAAATAATTTGAAACAATAGGAGGATTATTTGCCTTTTGTTGAATTTTCTTATAATAGGATTGTGCATATTCAATCACTAGCCATTCACCATTTGAAATTGTTTATGGTTTTAACCCACTTGCTCTTATAGAGTATTAAAATGGTAAAGAAATTGCATGAAACCATTCGTGAATATATTAAAAATAAGAACAAGGAATATCCTACCAAAGCCAACAAAGAATAGTGAAAAGTCATTTTTGAACCCAGTGATTAGGTTTGGGTACATATGAGGAAAGAACGATTCCTTGAAAAATGAACATCCAAGTTACAACCTTGAGGAGATGGCCATTCCAAGTGCTTGAATGGATTAATGACAATGCTTACAATTTGGATATTCCTAGTGAGTATAATGTTAGCACTTCTTTTGATGTTTTTGATCTTTCTCCTTTTGATTATACAGGTGATGATTGGAGGTTGAATCCTTTTGAAGAAAGAAAAAATGATGAGAATGATGGACCATTACAAATTTCAAATGGATCTATCATAACATCAAAGAAAAAATAACTGAAGAAAGCATTGAATAGACTTATTCAAGAGTAAAATCATGATCAAAGAGAACCATATATAGAGCACAAGGCATGATGGGAACTATTCATTGAAATAAAAGCAATTCTAGAATTTGAAAGCACGCCATAGTGTGGTTTGAAGTAAGCCATAACATAATAGCTACTTGTTTGAAACTGATTTCATGCAAACCATATGCACTACAGCATGAGAGAGAGGGAACTAGAGCTGGACTCTTTTTGATTTCAATCAACTCGCTAGTTTCCAAACCACTCTACCTCATGGATTATTGACTGTCGTGACTTACATAGTTAAAAATGTATTTTTTTTCTCCTGCTTTCCTATTCCCCTTGCTATTTCTTTTCCTTTTGTGAAGGCTTCATTTTGAACCTTATAAAAACATTAATGGCTACTAGCTGAACCTTTTTTCATCTAAGTTTTATTACACTTTTGATTTGATATTAAGATGATAGTTTTAATCCTCATTGTCCTTTACAAACTGACTTGTCAAGAGATTTGTAAACATTTTTCCATCCTATCATGTGTGCATCTTTGGTGAGAAATATCCATTGAGTCAAGGTGAGTGCTTTGATCTAAATATTATTCTTTTGGTATTTATTTCACTTTAGTTATTGGGTCTTTGGCCGTTTCTCTTGTAGCTCTCAAACCATATAGTGTTTGTGGGTTTCAAGGATCGTGTTCTTGGGTTCACTTTGTTCAACAATTATTATTACTGATACTTGAACATAGGACCTACAAGCTTTGATATCATATTATAAGTTATTAGAAAATGAATTATACTAAAACATTAAGCTATTAGAAGGACCAACATTCTTTTATACTTCTATCATCTTAACATACATCTTTATTTTTATTTATTTTTTCTAGTATCAATTACCTTAACAAATCTCAATCAATTAGTTATTGAAGCCAATTTTTGTATTCACCACATTCTTGATAGGTTAATCATGTAAGTCACTAGTAAACAACATCAAAATGAATGACATTGTTAGGTATTGTGTCCACTTCGATGCTTAAGTTAGTATTTGAATGATTTTACTAAGATCAGAATGGATAAGAGTTTGAGATTTTTCGTATACATCCCTTTTGAAGGTGAAAATTACCTATTTATGAGCTTAGATTATTTCAATTTTGTAAATAAATTAAATTTACTAATCAATATCTAAATTATTTAATGACCTTTCTTAAATTTGGATTTGAGTCATTAATATATACTTTATACTAAATTCAACAAGCTTACTGTAAACCACTTGTTCTGAATTTGAACTTAGCTGATTGTGTACTGATTGTGCCATTTCACCTTTCAATGCTGACATGAACCAATCAAATAGAGCCAAATATAACAAATGATTTTTCCATCAAATGTAATCCCCCTAGATCTCCTGGGCTATCTCTAGTAGGGCAGGTGGTCCAATTAATCACCTAGGTAAATTGCCATAGAGGCATCTGGTCTTAGGATGTCATTATTGTGTTGTGTAGCTAATATCCCAATTTTCTTTATACCATGTTAATATATGGTAATAAGCCTCCTAATAGTTATTTCAATGCCTCAATAAAAATACCAATTATGAAGTTTTGATTGACCAAAATATGGGAGAAAAAGTCAATATGTATTACAAATTTGACTTTCCAAATTTGATAACTTCTTGTCCTAGTTATAGTATATCTCCTCTCTTTCTAAATATTTGGATTACTTGTTGGATGGAAGGTTGAGATTGAGTCTTTCATTCTATATATAGACCTTGCCACTCTTAACTTCACCTATCTCATTATTTACTTACAATCAAAGGTTAGAACTTTATGGTGGAGCAATCTGATAGCAAAGTTCTACATCAGATAAGCTTTAGTAAGAGGATCAAATCCCTTTTTTTATTTTATTCCTCAAATATCATTGAAGAAAATTTACACCATTTTTCCTCAAATATCATTCCACAAAATGTTTTGAAGGATATGTATGCCTTTATCGGCACATTTTTAGGATCTAGAGGTGTCATGTCTTGTTGTAATGGATTTGATAGCCTTTCCTATATGAACTCTATACTTAACAGTAGAAATCACACATATGAAAATAAGCACCATGATGAACCTCTAATATGTCCTAGGGTGGATGATCAAAGTGTAGATAGTTCTAGGCACGAGAGTGGCAGTCAAATGAAAGGGTAGTTTGTTGCAAGGAAAAAGTGACAAGAGGGACCCATAGAGCTGCTAAGTAGGATTGAGTCAACTAGCCAACCATGAGCCTAGCTAAGTAGCCACTTGTGGATCCAACCAATCAACAATTGGTAGAGCAAGCACCATCTAGCAAACGAGTAGGCAAATCCAACTAAAGGTCCTATGTCTAATGCTATGAACCCTACTTGTTACACTATTACAAAGTAATAAGATACTACTTTGAATAAAAATATTAGCGATTACATAATAATACTAGACTAACATCTTAGACTAGCAATAAACATATACATGCAATAAACTGGTTGATCATGCTAATTTATATATGCATAGTCATGGTATTTAAGCATAGAGTCAAACACTTCAGAAATCAATGATTGAATCTAAAATTTCATCAAACCATTTTATTGATTAAAATCAAAGTCTAAGGCTCGATAATTTCCCATAATAGTATAAATAAATTAGTAAGACATGGATTCTAAAATAATCATAATTAAAAAAATAGATAACTAAGACGCAAAATAGGAAATACTTTATAATTGCCTCTTTGAATAGTATCTTGCCTCTAGCCTTCAATTTCTCTATATACCTAAGTGTATTTTCTATAAAGTCTATATCTATAATCTGTGGCTACTTTTATTCTTAACCCTACTTACATATTTATAGTAAAACAGTTACAATGTAATTGGAATTAAGGTTGTAAAGGTTTAAAAATAAAATGATAATCTATCAAATCTAGAATATTTTTGATAGAGATGAGCTTGAAATTTGGCATTTGAGTGCATATCCTGCCTATGGGCGATGGAAAGCATCAAATCATGGCATAGCCCGACCTTGTTTCTAGTTTTATGCAAATTCATCCAAGGAAAGTTATGCCATGGTGCACATATAATTATGCTTCAATGAACCCTTAATTTTTCCAATTTAATGTTTTGATCCCTTCTTGATGTTTCTTGTACAAGTGTTTGCATTTAGATCCCCCGTTATATGATAATTATGCCCCCTAATTGTGAGGATTTGTTTGGTACTTTGTCATTTACATCTTTTAAGTCTGAAAGAATCTAAAATACATCAAAACATACCCCTAATTCTAAAATTACACCTTATAATATATTTAGGTTAAAATGCAATATTAAAACCTAATTTATTCTTTAAATTCTATCAAATTCCAATATATGCGTGCTTTTTAGGCATGTATCATACCCCTTCAACCAGTTTCTAGCTCCTCCAACCATTTTCTAGCTAGTCCCTCACAAGATAAGTAATCAAAAGAGGTTCTCAAAAATAAAATAAATAATTTTATACTAATCTAACCTAAATCATTTCTATAGATCGACACGATTACATGTAACATATGCAATAAGGCTTTAAAATCCTAAGGTATCCTAGTAGACAAGTTATAGTTTCATGAGGATTTTCAGTGATGATATCAACAAACACCACAACTAAGCTAAATTAAAATGATTTAAAGAAAATAAAATAAAAAATACAATAAATTAAATTAAATTAAAAAAATTAAACAAAGACACTAACTATCAAACAATTATACATTTGTCTCAAAGATTACTCGTAACATTTATACATTTATCTAATCATATGCATGACATTTATACAACAAAATTCTTGGTCTCTAGATTATGCAAATATGATATTGTGCATAGTAATCACAGACTCCTAGGCTTACCTTTCAATTCACTCTCCATTAATGTAGAATGATCCTATTACTTTAGATTAATAGGTCTTTATCAAATTTATAATGATAGGCCACTAAAAAAAAGAGAGCATAACTTAATTAAATTCAAACACCACCATTTTAAAGTTCTAAAATAACTCAATATATTACCTAACTCATTGAGCCAATATTTACCTTTACATCCATAACTAAGTATGCTATGGGTATAATTTCATATTATATCAATATAAATTAACTTTTTTTCTCTCTTTTTTCCATTTTTTGTTTTTCTCTTCTTCTCAATTTTATTCATTTTATAATTGAAGATATACAAAATTGTATTACTAACCTTTCATCTTTTTTACATTTAAAATTGATTTTTTACAACCTCTAACCTATTATTTTCAATATTTTTTGGTTGTACTCAATTTTTATTGAAATTATCTCCCTTTCTTCATAGAGAGTTCATATTAAACATGTATTTATTTTAAGTCCTCTTAGAAAGTAAAAGGGTAGGATAAATTTCTTATTTTGGCTCATAAAAGGGTAGGTTATAGGATGTTAAAGGATGAAAAGCTTTATAAATCATATAAGCTCAAAAGGGGCACTAGTGATAAATATTGAAGTGTATGCTTTAAAATGTACAAAGTTGAGTAACGGGAAAAAGACATGGAACGGGAGAAGCAAAAACGACATGTCACACAGGTTGGCAATGTGTTCATTGGTTGGACACAAAATGATACCATTTTATGCATTGGTGCTTAGTAAATCCATAGACATTTCCAAGTACATCCACTTATCAAATAAAAATCATAAAAAATCCAAAAAATTCAAAAAAGTCCAAAAAAATTGAAAAAAACTATTATTTTTCTAATAAATACAAAATAAATAATTTTAGTTCATTTTAATAATAAAATATGTATAAAATAGCACTTATCAAACTCCCCCACACACTCTCTTTGCTGGTCATTGAGCAAAATCAACACCCATAGTAGAGAGAATGAGTTTTTTGACATTTTAGCTTAGGGGCTTAACAATATTATGTTTTCAAATTTTAATAAATATTAGATATTGTCTCTAGTCATCCCTTTGCTCGAGCTACTACGTAATAATCACTCCCAAAGTGTGTGTGATGTAAAATTAATTAGCAATATTCAAATTATGTAACTTAAATAAGTTGGAAAATAATTCCTCCCTATAAAACATCACTATTTTTTTTAGTTGAATGGGATACCATATGCTTTACTTTAAAATTGTATCTCCATTTATTGAAAGTATTTCATAAAATCAAAAGGTCATTCATTTGGTTTTACTTTGGCTAGGTTTATTGGTTGAATCAAATGAAAAGGAAAATAAAATTTCATGAGTCCATTGATTAAGAGAAAGATAGCAGTAAATAATATTATCATATGCCCAATCATGTCAATAAAATTGGGTCATATTTTATTATTTTGGATCCAATCCCATCAATTAATCTTGACTCTCTTAAGGATTGCAATAAATAATTACAAAAAACAAAAATATTTATGCTATTTAGAGCATATTAATCCTAAAACATGCACCTAAAAGATGATAAACTAATAAAGCGTAAGAAAACAAAGATAGTGACATTTTAACACTCCCCACACCTAATTCTTACATTGTCTTCATATAAGCACATGCATATATATAGTGTAAAAAATAAGTAAAAGGGAGTAGAAAGCAAATATAGTTGTTTGCCTCTCACCAAGTGCTTAACTTGATGTTTGAAGCTCTACTTTGCCATGTCTTACTCATCCATGTTAGTTGGCTCAAATATTTGGATTTCCTATACATTACTCTCATCAAATGTTTCATGATAAGGTATGAATTTGTGTCCATTCACTTTTAGTTCTTTTCCCATTCTACTGCATTATAAGTAAACAAATTAATAACACTAAAAGGTCCAACCTAACTTGAAAGTTGTTTCTTGATATCACCTTAACACATTCCACTTTAGTTTCCTCCTTGTAAATTTTGGAAATTTCATAAGCTTCTTTTCAGATCTATGCAAGCTCTTATAGTTGTAACCTTCTATGATCCTCTACTTCCTCTAAATCCATATTGCATTATTTTCTACCTAAAAGGCCTTATATTCCAACCCTATTGAAAGATGACATGGTTTACAATATGCCAATTAGAATGGTGACATCCCAATAAGTGTCTTGTAAGTTCTCCTATATGACCAAAGGGCATCATCTAGTCTCAAGCTCTAGTCCATCCAAGTAGGTTTCAATATATTTTCAAGGATGGACTTAACTTATCTATTGGAAATGTCAGCATGTACACTTTTTTGCGGATGGTATGGTGCCGCAACTATGTGGTTGACATGATACTTTTTTAGTAGAACCCAAAAATTCCTATTGTAAAAGTGCAATTCACCATCTTTTATGATGGTTATTAGGTTCCAAACCTAGCAAAAATGTTAGACTTGATAAATTATACAACCACTTTAGAGTCATTAGTTTTAGTGGCTTGAGCTTCTACCCATTTATACATATAATCCATGACAAGAAAAATATATATACTTAGAGGAAGGAAAGGATCCCATGAAATAATACCCTAAACATCAAAGATTTCTAAAAAAGGTATAGAAGTTTGGGGCATTTGATCTCTATGCCCTAGATTACCTATTCATTGATAATTGTCACAAGATTTACAAAAGACTTGTGCATCATTGAACAAGGTGGGCCAATAAAAGCTACTCTCAAGAGCCTCATGGATGATTCTTTTGGCACCAAAGTGTCCTCTATATGCATATATGTGGTAAAGAGTGAGTACAAAATAAAATTTATTTTTAGATATTCACCTTCGTAGTGTTTGATATGGGTAATGTTTCCATAGGTATGGATCATCCTATGAATAATACCATGCCTCTTTTCTAACTTGTATTTTTGTGCTCTTGGTAGATTTCTAAGGAATAGTTTGGCTACGAATTAGTTGATAAGTTCAGCATACCATGGTGATAAATATTCTACAATGAATAGTTATTCATCTGGAAATTATTCTTATGTTGGTAGGGAGTCTTCTTCTTAAATGATTCGACTCAATTGGTCAACCACTAAGTTCTCAATCCCCTTTTGTTTTTTATTTCTAAGTGAATTCTTGTAATAAGAGAATCCACCTCACTAGCCTTTCTTTTGCATCCTTCTTTATTAGCAAGTACCTAAGAGCCACATGGTCAAAAAACTATAGTTACTTTAGTTCCTACTAGATATGATAAAAAAAAATTTAAGTAAAAATAACTACAAGTAATTTTTTTAGTAGTTAAGTTGGGCATCATTGAGGATTTTGGAGAAGTAGTGGATGACATGTTTTTGTTTTCCAATATGTTTCCGTTTTCCAATATGTTTCCTTAACACTGCTTCTACTATATAATTACTATCATCACACATTTGCTCAAATGGCTAACTTTAGTCTTGTGCCAAAATGATTGAAGTTATATTGTGTAGCTCCTTAAACATTTCATAAGATTTCTTACAGTATTCATCAAATGTATAAGCAGTGTCTTTTTATAGTAGTGTGCACATTGGTCTTACAATCTATTAAAAGTATTTGTTGAACCTCCTGCAAAAACTAGAATGATTAAGAAAAAAAACTTATCTCACGATAGTGAGAGGTGGTAAGAAGCGCACTATAAATATTTTAGCTTTATCTACTTTTATTCTCTTACAAGAGATTACATGACCTAAGACAATCCCATGATTTACCATAAATTGACACTTTTTTCATTTTAATACTAGCTTAGTCTCTAAACATATTTGAAGAAAAAAATGTCAAATTATATAAACATAGGTCCAAAGAGTCACCATACACTATAAAATCATCCATAAAACCTCTATAATGTTTTCTATATATTCTAAATATATACTTATCATACACCTTTGAAAGGTGGTTGTAGTAATGTAGAGACAAATGGCATTCTTTACAAGGAAAAGGTTCCAAAGGGGTAAGTAAATGTAATTATTTTCTTGGTCTTCAAGTGCTATAGTATTCTGGTTGTAATCAGAATAACCATCAAGAAAATAATAAAAAGTGTGTCCTACTAACCTTTCTATCATTCAATCAGTGAAGGAGAGAGGAAAATGATCCTTACTAGTGCTCGTGTTGACCATCTTATTATCCATGTATTCTCTCCAATTGGTATGGATTCTTATGTATACCAAATCATTCTCAACATTGTTAAATATTGTTATTCTAGATTTCTTTGGTACCACTTGCACTAGAGTTACTCATTTACTATTAGAGATAGGGTATATGACCCCCATATATAACCATTTGAGTATTTCTTTCTTCTTTACCTTCATTATTGGAAGACTTAGCTTACTTTGTACCTCTCGTGTTGGTTTAGCTTCATCCTCAAGTAGTATCTTATGCATGCATATGGATGGACTTATACCTTTAATGTAATAAATGGTCCATCCTATAGTAGTCTTGTGATATTTCAAATATCTAAAAAGCTTGTCCACTTGTTCATTTACTAGCAATGATGGCTGATAGTGTGTCATTTTCTCCCAAACATATATGTTTCAAGTGTGATGAGAAAGGCTTTAGTTCTAATGTTAGTTCCTACATAATAAAGAGTAATAATTTCTCATGTTAGTTCCTACATAATAAAGAGTAATAATTTCTCATGTTAATGGGTAAAGAAATAAAGCCTAGATTGTACCTTGGTGGAATTTTGGAAAGGGATTCTAAGAAGGAAATAGTAGTTTGCAAGTCTACACTCAGTTTTATTATACTAATGGGCTTTCTAGAATTTTTAGAATCCAAGATGTGTTAAGGCTACTTGTAAGATGTCCTCCTTCTCAAATTGAAATATATGTTTCACACAAGAGGCTACAATGTTAATATAATAGCAAGAATTGCGATCAGTTGGGTATCTCATTACTTCAAAGATATTGAATCATATATACTCTCTGTCAAACTCTATGGTAAATGTCCCACTATGGATGCAAATTTTAGTGTGAAGAGTTTTCATGAATAGTCTACCCAAAAAAAGAGGGGTAGAGATACTATTGGCCTCATATCACTTATTCGGAACATAAAAATTAGTAGGGAATAACATCTCATTAACTTGAACCAATAAATCCTCCAAGACACTCTTTGGATATGCATTGGACCTTTCAGCTAACTGTATAATAACATCAGTGTCCTTAAGATGACCAATGTTAAAGGAAGCAATATAGAATAAGGCATAATATAAATGGATGTTCTTAGATATAACATAGGTCTCTCAAACTTAGTGTTTTTTATAGTTCATGGAATAGTAAAACTACTAGGATCTTTACACTTAGGAGAAACCTTTTTTTTGTAATACAATTGAGAAAATCTCTCCTAAACTTAGCATACCTTGGCAAATATTTTTGCATCAAGTAAAGGAATGTTAACTTTCACTTTGCAAAATGTTTCCAAAATTTCTTGTTCATACTCCTCCTTCTTTCATTTATCAAACCTACTAGTAAAAGGTAACATTGAAACATCCATATAAACAAGGTGTTTAGGAGTTACTTGAGGTGCTGTAGTGTTTTCTCATTGAATATGTGATCGTTTTTTCTAACCCTTCTTGTGTAGGTCTCTTCTTAAAATTGGTCTTTGTTGGACCTTTGAGGGATTCTTTTATTTTCTTTTCTTCTTTTTAAAATGATTGCATTATAATTTTCTCTTGGATTCACCATAGTTTGGGATGGAAGTTTAATAGATGCTTGAGCTTCCAACCTTTCAACCTTCCAATAGTTATTTCCAACTGGTTGATTTGAGTTTCAAGGTTCCCATTGAATTTTGACTATCGTTGAAAGAACATTCATCACTATTACAAAATCGGGCATTAAAGTCGGTTCATGTGTTGAACCAACTTTAAATGTAAAGTCAATTCACGCGTTGAATCGACTTCAAAATATTTTTTTAAAAAAATATTTTACTCATTTTCTACTATACTAATAACCTGTATTCGATCACATATAGAAGAAAAAACCAAAATATATTTAAAAAAGTTTAAATAATAATACAAATAATTGAAAAATTAAATATAATTAATTACTTGATAATTAAATTTCTTACAAAAAAATAATTTATATACAATACATATATATTTAACTTTTACAAATAAAATGATGTCGTCAAAGTGTCATGAATTTTGTGATATTCCCACTTTATTTCAAGGAGAGCAAGCTTGGTTGGTTTAGAATCACCAGTATAGTGAAAAGGAAACTGGGCAAAAAACAACTGGTCCATATAACAATTCATTCCCCTAAATACATAAGCACGTAAACATCCATCAAACAAGCAGTTTAAACTTTAGAGACATATAAATGGAGAAATTAAAGCATTATAAATATTACCATGGTGTTGTCCTATGTTATTTAAGATCATTATATTCTTCTCCTGATGTTATAATTGAATAAAGTGTTTTGTCCATTCTTCGTATAAATCATAAAAAAATATGCATATCATAGCGCCACTTGTTCCAACCAAAGAAATATAGATAATTAAATTCAAAATAAGAATATAATATCATGAATTCATAAAAAATAACTTATGTATGTTAAAATATTAGTAAAGAGATTACCACATCGACACCCGAGTGATATAATAATAACCTTATCCCTTCAAAATCATATTAGCACTGTATTAATCTTTTGTCTATAAATATGAAGCTATCTAGAATCAAGCTGGTATTTTTAATGCTTTAATGAGCTCTAAATATGAAGTCCAGTGTAACTCTGATTTGTTACTTGGGTTGGTTGGGCAAAAAATAGTTGTTCTATAAGTTTATGGTTACCAAACTCAACCAACCCAAGTAACAAATTGGAGTTACACTTGACTTCATATTTAGAGCTCATTATAGCATTAAAAATACTAGCTTGATTTCAAATAGCTTCATATTTATAGATAAAAGATTAATATAGTGCTAATATGATTTCGAAGGGATAAGGTAATTATTATAACACTTGGGTGTCGATGTGGTAATCTCTTCTACTAATCTTTTAACATATATAAGTTATTTTTTGTGAATTCATGATATTACACTAGAATGATGATTCTTGGTGGTTTTCATGTACTTGGTTGGCCAGTGACTACCCTGATGTTGTCATAAGGGAATTAGGCAAGAGAGATGAGATGAAGTTTAGGCAAAAAATAGGGCCATAAAAAAATTCATCCCCCTAAATACATGAGCACATAAACATCCATCATACAAGGGACTTCAGACATAGGAATATAGAAATTAAAGCATTATAAAAATTACCATTATATTGTCATATGCTATTCAAGATCATTAGAATCTTCTCTTGATTCTTCTTGTGATGATATAATTTGAACCATGTGTTCTGCCCATTCCTCTCGTAAATCATCAAAAATTTACGGGTCATAGCCCATCTTGTTCCAACCAAAGAACTACATGTATTTAAATTCAAAATAAGAATGTAATTTCATGAATTCATAAAAAATAAGTCATATATGTTAAAAATATATATTGGTAAAAGAGATTACACATCTTCAATTGGAATTTTGATATTTGTGATGATTTTGCTCATAAACTTCATGACATAGTAACCACACATGACTCCATCATTTTGTTGTGGAACGTACAAAAAATAAGTCTACATGATTTTCCATATTTGAACATCTTTATTATTTAATAGTAAAATTAATAAAATTATTAATATTCACTTGTACATACCATAACTTTGTGCCATATAAGCTTATGAGATTTTTTAAGGGTAATGCCCCTAAATTTGTTCCACAACTTCCATGCCCTATCAAAATTTAAAACGGTTAGTTTTTTTATTAAATATTACAAAGAAAAATAGATGAAAAATAGCTAGCTATAACTCTTACATTTCAACAACTACTTTTGTATCTTTACTCAATTTTATGGAAGTTGAGTCATAGTACCAAACATAATTATTGAACAGATCAAGGATTACCAAAATCAAATGATCTTGGCCTTGTTCAAACCTTATTGGCCAAGGGATTATCAACTTCTGAATTCTGTTAAGCGTTAATTCCCTATCACATAATTGTTTAGCTTTGATGCTAACATCCTTCTCTTGATATTGATTCACAAATGATGAATCATAGAACATTGCTAAATGCGATGAGTGATTATGTTAAAGTCGATAATAACATGCCCTATATAAAAGAAATATATATAAATAATTAGATAATATAAATATAATTATATATGTTCTACATAAATGAAAGTTATTTACTGATTGAGGACTCATCTTTTCCACACTTGAATTATACTTAAATCAATCATTTGATATTCAAATAGTTGCAATATGCACTCGATCGATATATATGTTTGGCCGATGTCTACACCAAAAACTTCTATAGGAAGTGGCATAGTCCATCCATTATTTATGCTAGATGCCTTTACAATAATAGTCATCAAAGTGCCAAGATTTCTGCTAAAGTTTAAAGCATAATCATAACTATACTTTTTCCAAGGCTTCTTCTTGAATGACTTAGTGCGTGATGATTGGTCACTAGACATAGATTTACCACAAGATACTTGCTTCCTATCTCTTAAATGTGTCGCATTTACTAGTTCTGGTATAATAGACTAAAGAAGAAGTATTATGTATGTTAGTAACAATAAAAGAATAATAAAATAATAGTAGTAAAAAAGTGTTATCTTTTAAGTAAAAAAATAGTACCACATCAAAATTTATCACAACTTGAATCGACAGCTAAGCCACATATTGTCCAACCACCTCTTAGATTATGGTAGCATCAGAAGGAATAGGTAGAGAACAATCATGGAGCAATGATTGATCAATTACTATTCGCTAATGATTTGGCAAATATTGATTATGAATCATTCGATCATTGCTCAATTGTTGTACCATTCCAATAGCAACAAAGTCCGTTGATCAAGGATGTTTTAACAAAAATTTCATATTCTGTAAAAATATTTAAGCGTTATATATAATAAATAAAATATATAATAAAAAATAAAAATAATAGATTATCTACATAAACTTAAAATCTTACCACAAATGATTCATCAAATATAAGAGGACTCCCATGTGAGGTAGCTATTGAAAGTACATTCTCATCAAAAGGTTCATTGTGATGTGATTAATGGTAAGAATGCACAGATGGCATTGGAGAAAATGAACCACTACCTGATTGCATCTACATTCCTGGCATAAAGGAAGGACCAATAGGATGACTATATCCCATATAGGATATAGGTTGGGCCTCATGAGATTACATGGGTGGCATGGATGGTGTCATGCCTAGTATGGATGGTTGCATACCTGGCATGGATGGTGGCATCCCTGGCACGGATGGTTGCATGCTTGGCCAATATGGCACGCCTTGATTGTAGTATGATGCCATGCCTAACATGTGTTATGATTGATATTCTTTTAAAGTGGCAATCTCACTTAACATTAAGGCGTTAAAAGAGTTGAGTTCTTCTTAAATTGTATTATACTTCTCCTTACTACCCATCTGAGGCTTTTGTTTTGGAATTTTAAAATACTTTATATAACCATCATATTGGCTTCATCCACTATCATAACTAGGATGCTCGCGCCCAAATGCCTGATATATAGCATCTCTCCCTGGCTATTTGATTATTTCAACCCTAGATATTTGTTCTTGAACAACTCTCTACAAATAATAAAGCAAACAAACATATCATACATTATTACAGCAATTAGCAAAAATCATAAGGACTTTGTGTCAAGTTAAATCAATAACCAACTTATTTAGTTGTTCTTCTCCTTGCTTATTCATGGTCTTGACTTCTTCATTTTGGGAGTCTTTATTTCTATGTACAATTCAGATCGAGTAACCGGTCTACCCAATTCAGATTCCTTCATAAATTAAATAAATTTATTAACCATGATATCAACTTAAATTTGAGGAAAATAAATATAAAAATATTTATAAATTAACACAAATTAATAATACCATTCTATATCTAACTTCTGAATTTGAAGACCTCCTAGTACGGTTAGGAAGAATATTATGCATTTGTATATTCTGATGTTCTTCCCTAATAATTTTAAATTCATCCATACCTCTATAATCAATGAAGTCTTCCCAAACATGAGGTGTAATCCAGGGGTGTCCTTCAGGGATTTTTTAAAGTTCAACTTCATCAAGCGGTTCCAAATATAGAAACACATAATTTATGGCCAATCTGGAAGTTTTGTATTCCTTCCACGCCTTATTTGCAATCTTATAGCACTTGCTCTTCCAAGTTTCATCGACTTTATAATGATTCTGTAAAAACACACTACAAAAGATTAGATATAACACAAAAAAGATATAATGTATGTAATTAGTTATAAAATATAAGAGACTTACACAAATAGTTTTCCATATTTTGTACTTTTCAGCTTCGTCAACCTAAGTCCAATCATTTATATTGATTGGTATACTTGACTTCACAAGTCTACCAATAGAGGATTTCAATTGTTGTCCATTTTCCCTTATTGGATTACCAGTAGCATCAAATAGAATGGGTACTTTATCAACTGGGTTAAGTGGAGCATCAGGTATATTCACCCAACCCCTTATTTTCAAATGCCCCAATGAATCATTTGGATCTACAAGCTCTAGTACCTTAGGATGTATGAAATATCTGCAAACAATGATGAAATATAAATAAATTGACAATTTTAAGTCCATACATATATATAAACATCCAAGAATTATTAGAACAATATAGAACATACATTATGTTTAATTAGATTCTTGATTGTATACATATATTCCTTCATGATAATTTCGAGTCCATGATAAAGAATCATCGTCATCAACTAGATCATCACATACATTAGGCAATTTTTTGAGAAATGACTAATATTGGATAATGTATCAAGCATAGGGTCATCATCTTTTAATGCATCACAATGGTAGAACTCTTTTGTAGAGGCGTTAACACAACAAACCATCTTATGTCAATTTGATCGCTCACGTAAAATACTTGTTTTGCATGAAGTGCTAACGTGAAAGGATCATCAGTGTGACTTATCTTGAATAAATTTACAAGGGTAAATCCAAAATCATATATTTTATACCCAACATTGATAACATCTTCGACCCAATCACACAAGAATACTATTTCATCGAAGACCTCATAATCGAATTCCCAAATTTCTTGAATTATACCATAATATGTTCTATCAGAAAGTATAGGATTACCATCTTTTGAATTGGAAAATTACATAGTTTGTGCAACCATCTTCACACTAATATTCTGATTTACTCAGACTTTGTCCCTTACTTGAGTTGTAAACCCCAATCCATTATTTATGAAACTAGAAAATGATTTGACATCGAATTTTGGACCATGTATAAGCCATTCTAAACTTTCTGTTATTTTATGATTGGGTTTGTTAAGTTCAACTCGAATCTATGCATACAAAAACATGAAATGTGTTTAAAGCAAAGTTTAAAAACATTGCATAGAAGTACTAATGAATTCTTATATGTGACACTTACATGGTTGCGAAACCAATTAATAAGTTCTCGCTTATGTTCATTATACAATCATTTTTCTCCTTTTTTTTATAACGAGGATTCATCTTTAGTAAGTTTAAATTCATTCTGTAACATTATTAAAGATATATCAATTAAATATCATCATTAATAGTTAAATAAAAAATATTTTTTGCATAAATGGAAATGTTGAACCTGTCATCACTTACTCTATGTATGGTTGTGCTTCATTATTATTTACCAAAATGATTCGGTGTCCTTTTTCCCATCGAATGCGATCAATGAACAATTTCTTACTTCCACCAAGCATAGGGTTACCTACTTGGATCATGTGATGTTCTAAGAACAACTTATGCATAGGATTCCCAATTTCAGTGCAACCACTAAAGTATTCATAACAAAACTCAATGGCCTATTCAACAATGTAACGTTTCACCATGCATCCTTCATGTTGATTTCTATTATTTACACATCCTTTAAGGACTTGCATATATCTCTCAAAAGGATACGTCCACCTTAAGTAAGTAGGACCACACAATTGAACCTCTTGAACTAAATAAACACACAAGTGAATTATTATATCGAAGAAAGAAGGAGGAAAATATTTTTCAATTAGACACAAAGTCTCTACAACATCTTTCTATAAAGAGTTTAACTCACCAATTGATATAGATTTTTTGCATATTGTATTAAAGAATGAAAAAAGACGAATAATTGATAATCGAACATGTTTTGGAAGAATTGCTCTAGTAGCAACTAGTAATAATTGTTGCATTAAGATATGACAATCATGTGATTTTAATCCGTAAAGTTTATTATTAGTGATAAACATAAAATTTCTTAAGTTAGATGAGTAACCATCAGGAACTTTCACATCCACCAAACATTTACAAAACACATCCTTCTCTTTTGTTAACATTGTATATGATGATGGTGGCAAGTATGTTTGATTCTTATCATTTTCCACCCTTAGTGCCAATTCAGGTCTTGTGCCTAGTTTATTTAAATCAAGTCTTGCTTTAATTCCATCCTTCGTTTTTCTAAGTATATTAAGTAATGTACCAATCAAGCTCTCACATACATTTTTCTCAATGTGCATGACATCTAAGATGTGACAAATGTATAGGTCTTTCCAATAAGATAATTCCCAAAATAATGATTTTTTATTCCAATAACCATGGTCTACTGATTAACATTTTCATTTTCACCCTTTTTATTAGTTAACCTCTTTCATTTCCATACCTTATTGAGTATTCTTTTTTTCATCTTTCCATATCTTTTGAATGTCATATGATAACTGTATTTTATATAGTTATTTTCACCTATTTTATTAATTATAATTGCTATGTTCTTTCTATTTTTAGTTAATTTTAGTTTAATAAATTAGTATTTATTGTTTTTTATATATTTTAAGAAAATTAAATAAATTGTATCGAAAATGTACTTAATTACAAATTTGTGTCAAAAAATATAATTTCAAATAAAAGAGTGCTTAATTGCAATTAATAAAAGTTGAAAATATAATTTAAATTAAAATCGGGCTTAATTTCAATTATTAAAAGTTTAAAATTTAATTTAAATTAGAAAAAGGGCTATGTTGTAATTAAGAAAAGTTTAAAATGTAATTTGAAATATATTTGTGGGTTAAAATGCAATTAAGAAAACATAAATTTCTGCGCAGGAAAAAGAGGCCACGCACTCAATCACAATCGCGCATCACCAACCGTGCGATCAGGTAACGAACGGCTGCGATGAGGCGCGTAAGACCAGACACGACAAAAGAGAATGGATGCGGGATTTCAGGTTCAAAGCTCAGCGCGCTAGTGGGGCCCATCTTCTGCGCAGGCCGGCGTGCAGTGTGGGACCCACGTGTCTGTAAAGCGTCTGCCAAAGGGCGTGATCCCGTGCGGCAGAACCACGTGCAATCGTTCCCTCCAGCCATTTAAAGTATGACACGTGTCCCACTTTCCCCTTCAACGAATAATGAGCAGACGCGTGGCAAGATTTGGTGGGTGCGAAAACGTAGAATCCGCACGCGTTCCAACCGCTGTCCCCCACGTTTCGCGCGCCCCAATCCTGTGCGACAATATTTCGTGCATCCGTTCCCTGCAACCAATGAGGTGATGCCACGTGTCCCACTATTTGTTTCAGCGAATCATATCACGACACGTGGCAGCGTGGATTGAAAACAAAATCAGAAACGTGCAGCTCTCTCTCCCACTCAGTTTTCGATACATTTTGTCCCCACGCGTAATATTTTATTATCTTTGCCATATTTCTCTGTCCCCCGTATGTATGATATTTTAATATTTTCGATGTATTTTTGTAGCTATAAATAGGAGATAGGATGATAGAGTAGAAAAGTTTTTGGGAGTTTTGGAAAGTTTTGGAGAGGTTATAATTTTTGTGTTGTTCGGTTCTGGACTGTGGAAGACGTAGAAGCCATTTTTGGCTTCTTTTGTGTTCTATGTGTGTCAAATATTAACGATACGAGATGTTTTAATTTCCTTTCTTCTTCTTCTAATTTTTCTGTATTTGTTGTAATTTTATTTTTAATTAATGAAGTAATTTAATTTTTCTAGGGTTGCATTTGATCTAAATTTATGAAGCTTTGATTTTATTTATTTTTGATAGATTTATAAGACGTTCGATTTGTTCATTCTATTTTGTGCTTAATGCTTTTTGATTATTTACGAATTTTATCAAATTGATCCGTGGCACATAAATAAACTTGGAAGAGGCATTTGTGTGTATATTGCTGATGAGTGCCCAAAAAGCACTAAAATAACCATGATTTTATGTACATTAATTGATTAAAAATACATATATTTATATGTTTTATCATATATTTATATAAATTTGTCTTTTTCGGAATCACGGGTATTTTTATTGTTTTTCAGGTATTTTGGCTTAAAAACGCAATTTAAAGACTCAAAGAGGAATACTTGAAGCAATACATCACAAATATATTAATAAATAAGTGGGAAAAGGTCAACAAACATGGAAAAATTGGACAAAATGGGTCGAAAAGGTCAAAAATGTCAAAAAGACGGAAATCGCGCCCATTGCCCAGCGTGCCACAATGGCTCGCCCATCCGCGCACGCGCCCATCGCACGGGCATCGTTTCACTCACGCTGAGTGCGCGCGCGACAGCCCCCAGCGCGCGCGCCAGCCGCCAGCCCCCTCCGCGCGCCCAACGCCTTTTCGCCCCATTTTTCACGTGCGGCCGCCTCAGTGACGTCATCTTTGACGTCATTAATGACATCAAAAATTCCAATACGCGTTTTTACATTTTTTTAATATTTTTTAACATTTTTTTACTCATTTTTTTCTCTCCATCCTCACCTATAAATACCCCCCTTCCCTTCACTTCAAACACACCTTCAAAACACACTTCTCTCTTCTTTCTTTCTCTCTTTTATTAGATTTTTAGGTTTTTTTAGTTTTTCTTAGTTTTTAGTTAATTTCTCTTAGTTTTAGAGTTCTTCCCTTTTTGGGAAGAACTAGTTATGTTTTTGTAATTTTTTTAGCTTTTTGATTCAATAAATGGAAGTGCAAATTCCGCTTGGAGGTTTTCCAGCAACGGGAATAGCGTCGAAGTTCTGTAAGGATTTTATTTTCTTTACAGTTATTTTTTATGCTTTATTCTTACATGTTATATTTAATTTGTCTGTGATTAAATTTAACTATGTTGGTCATTTAGTAAACATGATGTAATAATAACGTTGTTATGCTTGCGAAATATTAAATAGGTAAAAATCTCTAAAATGAATTGATTTTGTTTTTATTCAAGATTTTATATTAAGAATGTTAGAGAGAAATATATTATTTTTCATTACAAACTTAAACCTGAAAATTAGATTTTAAGGTTTAGTTATCCTATTCGATTTAGAGTAGTGCTCTTTTATTTGATGGTACAATCGCCCGGTAGTTAGAGTGAAGCTCTATTTCAAAAGTTTTTATAAGAATTATTATCTGAAAATGTATTGACAACATGTTTTCAGTAGTGGTTTTAAAACTTGAAAGTTAGTACTCGGATAATTAAATTCTTAGGTTTAATTTGGACACCTTGAATAAAGTTTAAACTGTCTAACCCCACCAAAGGTGGCATTTAAATGGTTCATTTTCAATCTCTTAGAAAAAAGAATTAATTTAATTAACCAAATTAGTTATCAACCCCACCCATAGGTGTTAATTGATTTGTTTAGTTAACAAAGAATATCTAACCCCACCAAAGGTGGTATTCATATAAAAAAGAGAGAATCAATAAATATCAATTCATATCTTTAATAACCTAAATAATATGAGCAAGCATAATTAACTTAATTATTATATCCATAAATACTCCACCATTATAAATGATAAAATTTGCATAAATGTTTATTGAATCTATGTTTATTTTTATGTAATTAGATTAAAAACACAAAACCCAAAATATCGTGACAGGATGTTTAGGATTTAATTTCGTTTTTAAAAGTTTGAATAATAAATTAAAAACCACATACATTCCTTCCTTCGATCGACCTTGGGAGTATACCTATCATTTTCTACGAAATGATTCGTGCACTTGCGAGAGTTTTATAAATAGATAAAACCAAAGTAACGGGCAGGATCGGCGATGTCGGTTCTGCCCCGATCAAGTTTTTGGCGCCGTTGCCGGGGATGGTATCAAGTTTTTGCGCCGTTGCCGGGGATGGCGTATCAAGTTTTTGTATATTGCTCGTAGATAGAATGACATGTATGATGAAGGATAGGAATATACCCTAATTGTATGTGTGGCCATTTGAAAACTTAGAATGTAATGAATCTTGGTGAATTTAATTCTCATAGAGATATAGTGAATAAATTTAACGAGGTGTTTTTATACATAGCTCGGAAGAGATGTATGAATAAAATTAGAAATTTTCGGTTGACAAATTAAATGTACTAAAACATATAAATCAAAAGAAAATAATATGATAAGAGTGAATTAATTTGGTGAAAAATTGCAATCCTAGATTTCTTTTATTTTGTTAACTCTTTTCTTTTTCTAAATCAACGGTTGTTTTGGATAAAATCAGAGAGAAATAATTTTAGTACTCGACAAACTATAGTAACAAATCTCCGTGGGAATGATACTTTACTTATCCAATTTTATTACTTGTGACCGTGTATACTTGCACGTTGTATGTTCTCCAAAAGAGACAACATCGTACCATTCAATTGCTTTAATATCTCAACACCATTCAAAGGTCGGGGTGTATGATCATGATCTTCTTCACCATCGAATGGTTTCTTTTGGTATTTAAACTTGTGTCCAGATGGAAAAAATCTTCTATGTCTTCTATAAAACATCTTTCATCCCTGAACAAGATAAGTTGTAGAAGTGCCATCACTACAAATAGGGCATCCTATATAACCTTTTGTTACATGTCATGATAAGTTCCCAGAAGCAAAAAAATCATTAATTGTCCATAAAAGGACCCCCCTCAAGTTAAAGTGTTCTTCTTTATATGAATTGTAAACATTTACACCATCATTTCATAACATTTTTAAATCATCTGTCAGAGGCTACAAATATACATCAATATCAATATCGGGTTGTTTCGGTCCTGAGATTAATAATGTTAACATCATGAATTTTCTTTTCATACACAACCAGGGAGGAAGGTTGTATGTTACCATAATTACTGGCCAATAACTATATCTACTCTTAAGGGAACTATATGGATTAATTCCATCAGAAGCAATGGAAAGACGAAGATTGCACGGATTAGATGCAAATTGAGGGGATAAATTATCTACTACTTTTCAATTTCTAGAATCACAAGGATGACATAGCACCCCATCATCAGATCGATTATGTAAATGCCAAGTCAACATCTTTGATGTCTCTTTACTTTTGAACAACCATTGAAAGAGGAATCAGAGGAAAGTACCAAAGAACCTTTGTGGGCATGCCTTTCTTAGGTGTTGTCTCATATTATTTTCTATAAATAATGCAATCATTTGGACAAGCTGATGAGTACTCAAAAAGCACTAAAATTAGCATGATTTTATGCACATTAATTGATTAAATATATATATTTATATGATTTTATCATATATTTATATAAATTTGTCTTTTTCGGAATCACGAGTATTTTTATTATTTTTCAGGTATTTTCGCTTAAAACGCAACTTAAAGACACAAAGAGGAATACTGGAAGCAATAGATCACAAATATATTAATAAATAAATGAGGAAAGGTCAACAAATATGGAAAAATTGGACAAAATGGGTCAAAAGGAGTAAATCGCGCCGCCGTGCCGCCCAACTGCTACCCATCCACGTGCGCCCATGCTCCCCTTCTGCACCCAACTGCTACCAATCTGCGTGCGCCTGCGCCCAGCTGCTACCCATCTGCACGCACCTGCGCCCAGCTGCACCCCATCTGCGCACAGCCACCCTACGTCATTCTGACGTCAGCAATCACCACTCCACGTTTTCATCATTTTTTCACCCACTTTTTCTCTCCATCCTCACCTATAAATACCCCCTTCTCTTCACTTTATACCACACCTCAAAACACATCTTCTCTTCTATTTCTTTCTCTCATTTCTTAGTTTTTCTTAGTTTTTAGCTTTTCTTAGTTAGTTCTTCTTAGTTTTTAAGTTCTTCTCTTTTTGAGAAGAACTAGTTATGTTTTTGTAATTTATTTGCTTTTTAATTTGTTTGTAATTAAATTTAACTTTGTTGGTTGTTTGTAAACATGATATAATAATAACGTTGTTATGCTTGCAAAATATTAAATAGGTAAAAATCTCTAAAATGAATTGATTTTATTTTTATTCAAGATTTTATATTAAGAATGTTAGAGAGAAATATATTATATTTCATTACAAACTTAAATCTGAAAATTAGATTTTAAGGTTTAGTTATCCGGTCTGATTTAGAGTAGTGCTCTTTTATTTGTTGGTACAATCGCGCAGTAGTTAGAGTTAAGATATATTTCAAAAGTTTTTATAAGAATTATTATCTGAAAATGTATTGACAACATGTTTTCAATAATGGTTTTAAAACTTGAAAGTTAGTACTCGGATAACTAAATTCTTAGGTTTAATTTGGACACCTTGAATAAAGTTTAAACTGTCTAACCCCACCAAAGGTGGCATTTAAATGGTTCATTTTCAATCTCTTAGAAAAAGGAATTAATTTAACTAACCAAATTAGTTATCAATCCCACCCATAGGTGTTAATTGATTTGTTTAGTTAATAAAGAATATCTAACCCCACCAAAGGTGGTATTCATATAAAAAAGAGAGAATCAATAAATATCAATTCATATATTTAATAACCTAAATAATATGAGCAAGCATAATTACTTAGTAAATACTCCACTATTATAATTGATAAAATTTGCATAAATGTTTATTGAATCTGTATCTATGTTTATTTTTATGTCATTAGATTAAAAACACAAAACCCCAAAATATCGTGACAAGATGTTTAGGATTTAATTTCGTTTTTAAAATTTTGAATAATAAATTAAAAACCACATACATTCCTTCCTTAGATCGACCTTGGGAGTATACTTATCATTTTCTACGAAATGATTCATGCACTTGCGAGAGTTTTATAAATATATAAAACCAAATTATCGGCAGGATCGGCGATGTCGGTTCTGCCCGATCACAAGCATGAATCTTATGATATTCCTTGCCAAATCGACTAAGAGATTCCTTCACTTCATACATTAAAGATGAAAATTCAATACCCTTAGGAAACATATCTATTTGTAGATTTAGTGATTCAATGAATCCTTTGTCAAAAAAACCATGTTTTACCTTCACATTGTACAAATGAACCAATCCCAACATTTTATCATATTTCTTGCATTTTGGATACAATGATTTTTCGGCATCTTCTAGATTTTTTTTTTAAATTTTGGGATCATCCTCATGTAGTTAATCTTTAACGCCATGAAACATATTTTTTGTCTATACATTATGATAAGATGTATGTAATCCATTCACATTCTTATTTATCTCTTCCCCATGAGTATTATCAATATTTTCTCCATGATAATACCAACATTTATAACTCAAAAGAATACCACTACGGATAAGGTGATACTTAACCTCGTCAACTTCATGAAATTTCTCATTTTTACATTTAACACATGGACATCGAATCATACTAATTTCATTATTACTAATTCTACAAGAAAATTCCAAGAAACTTTCAACTCCAGAAAAATATTCCTACTCAATTCTACACTTTGACATCCAAGATTTGTCCATTTTCTATTAATGACATTAAGCATATTAAATATGTATCCAATCAATATATTTCAGGCATTATTATATACGAATTTCCTAATTATTAGAATATATACCAAAACATACATAATACAAAAATTTATCATTTTAATCATTTTAAAATTGTATTACGTTTACTAAATAAAATATAATTATTTATATGTAAATAAATTTATCCACATACCGTAACTATTCTAGTCCCTCGAACCCACAACACAACATCCAAATATTATTTCCCCTGACCCACCTAGAAAATCAACCAAATAAATAATAATATGCATAATACAAAAATTTATACAAAAAATAACTTAAAGTGAATAATAAGTGCGTAGGATTAATAGAAATACTTACAAGAGTAAATGAAGTGACAAAAAGAAGGAAATGAAGAAAGAAAGGTGTTTTTTAAGTGAGAAAATGGGTTTAAAAAATTTGAGTATTTTACTTAAATAAATAGGGGATCTGGAAGATAATTTGGAAAGGAAGAAAACCCACTTAATGGCGTTGGAAATTATGGTCGTAGGTGGCCAGAAAATGCAAAAGAGTGGAAGAGGTGAAGCTCGATTTTGAGTTTTTGGGTGTTGTAAATTAAAAATATTGTGTCTAATGGAGAAGAAAGAAGAGAAAAGGAAAAATCCACATGGATAGCATCAATTGACAGTTGAACCGATTCTACACGAGGACGTAGCGTCGGCTCTACGTGTCGGATAATGTCGGTTGACACATAGAACCAATGCTATGTCTTCATGTAGCATCGGTTTAACACATCAACCGTTGCTATGTATAGCATCTACATGTGTAGCATCGGTTGACCAGTAGAATCGACGCTACATGTAGCGTTAGTTTTTCACTGAACAGACTTTAAATTTATTATAAGTCGATTTTCTCCAAAAACTGACTTTACATATCGACTTTAATGCCCAATTTCGTAGTAGTGTTTAAGTGTTTTTGATAGAATTTTGAATGTCCCTTCCAGATAGTGTTTGTAGCTATACTATTTACCAATTCTTCCAAAGAATTACCTTAAGATTACTATGGTGGCTGGAGTTTTGGCTAGCATTGTTGTGACCTAGTAAGGAACATCTAGTTGGTTATTACTTACATAGCTAAAATATAAGGGATTCCTCCATTCATGATCATATGTAATGCTTAAAAGGATTATACATAGGCCTCTTTCCTAGAAGACCACCAACTTCATTAGCTTTTTCTTCATGAAGAGTGGGACACATATTAGTAAGGTGTCCTACTATAGAGCATATACCATATGTTTTAATCTATCCTACATGTAGTTAGTGTATTGATAATTGCTAAAAAGAATTTAATATATCATGATTTTATGCATGTTTAGTGATTATATGGAATTGTATTTAGATGTTTTACTATCTTTTTACGTAAATCTATCTTTCCAAATCACAGGCATATTTTGTTGTTTTTCAAGAAATTCTTGAATCAAAATATTCATTATTCCTTATTACCTTCATTAGAGAATTTTATACTACTATGCATACAATTCCATTGCAAAGATTGGATGAAGAACAGTTTAGGATAAGGTGTTTTCCTTACACCCTCAAATATAAAGCTAAGTCTTAGTTCATGACTCTATAATCGGGTTCAATAACTACTTAGGAGGTAGTTTATAGTAAGTTTATGGGTAGGTACCATTTCCATCGTAAGATTGTAGAATTGCATTAAGGGCAAAAATGGTAACATTATATCATATGGACGAAGAACCCTTCCACAAAAGTTGGAAAAGATTCAAACTACTTTTGATTCAATGCCTAAACCATAGCTATCCATTGCAAGTTCAAAACTAGTTCTTTTATGATGGACTAATACAATAGTGTCATTACACAATTGATAGTGTTGTAGGAGGAGCTATAGGAGAAAAAATGGTAGAAGAAACTTATGAGCTTTATGAGATGTTGGGTGCTAATTTCAAACAAAAGAGTACTAAAGGAGGAAGAGTAGGAGTCAATGAAGTTGGCTACGAGAACAAAAAGGCCTCGCAACTTATAAAATTGACTAAGTAGATACAAATTCTCAATACCATTCAAAAGTTAAAACAAGAGGTACGTGAATTTTGTTGTTTAATTGGACATAATGTTTTTAATTGTTCAAAAGCAAGAAATTATAGTATGGATACCTTAGAGGAAGCAAATTATATGCAAAGGTATCATTACAACAACTATAATTATCCAAAAAATTACTAAGAATATGACCAAAACCAAACACAAAGGCCATATGACAACTAACCTTACCAACAAAATCAATTCCAACTAACTTTAGAAGATAATTTGAATGCTTTTATTCAAATTCATAGAGACAACCAATTGATGAACAATCAAAGGTTGAATTTTGTAGAGGATTCGGTAAAAAGGGTTGAAGTCAAAGTTGGCTAACTTGTAGAACCCATGCAAAAGCAAGAAAAAGGAAAGCTACCCAACTAAGCAGAACAAGTAAAGGATATCACAAACTTTCGAAGTGGTAAGGTAGTCAATAAAATATTACCTAAAATTTCTAATGATTTACTATTTAGTACATGTAATAAAGAAAGTGAAATTATAGTCTCTTACAGTAGAGAGACAAGTACTAATAATGATAAACCTTATGAGGAAATAATTAGGGAAATAACAGATGTTCCCAAAATTTATAAAACATAAGAACCATACAAATAGTCAATACCATTTCCACATCGACTGAAAGAATCCAAACATTCTCTTATTTTTTTATATGCTTTCTAAAGTAAATATTAATTTGCCTTTATTAGAAATGATTAAGAATATGCCCTCCTATGTTAAGTTTTTCAAGGAATTAAATACTAAGAAAAGAAGGTATGAGCTTAATGAAAGAGTAGTAGTATCAAAAATTTCTAGTTCTATGCTTCAGTACCAACTACATCCAATGTTAAAAGATCCTTGTAGTTTTATCATTAACATCATTATAAGGGATATAAAGGTAGCTAAAGTGATGATACACCCACCTAGATGCTAGTATAAATTTATTTCCATACTCTATCTTCTTACAACTTGGTTTGAGATATCTAAAATCTACAACCATGTCCCCCCAACTTGCGGATAGATTTATTAAATATCCAAAGGGAATGGTTGAAGATGTAATGGTATAGGTAGATAAACGTAAAATACCTATTGATTTTTGGTCAAAGATATGGAGAAAAACCCATCTTGGGACAAAGAACACAAATATTTCTTGGTAGACCATTTATGGCCCCTACCAAAATTATTATTGATGTCTAAGATGAAAATTTAACAATTATAGTCTTAGGCGAGACTGTCCTCTTTAATGTTTTGGACTTTTCATCTTTCCCTTGTATTTATAGTATTGATGAATGATATAATGTTGATTCAATGGATATGCTTGTATGTAATACTTTTATATAGGATAGAATAGAAAACAAATTAGAAATTTTGTGATCTATTGAAAAGGAGGAAGATTTAAATGAGAAGACTAAGGGACACCATGATCTTTTAGACAATGATGAACTTAAAAGAGAATCTACTATGTCCTTAGATTTACCTAAGACCCCATATGGGGAAAATGCTAATTCACCTAATTTAGAGCTCAAAGATTTACTTGGGATAACGGGAAATTATCTAGCTATCATTTCCTCATATTTGACAAAAACCCAAGAAATTCAACTTGTAAAGGTGCTTAAGAATTTTAAGAAGGCTATAGGTTGGAGTATTGGGAATATTAGAGGTATTAGTCCTGCTATGTATATGCATAAATAAATTTAAATAACAATGCTAAACCCATTAGAAAGGCCTAGAGAAGACTTAACCCTATCATGAAAGAGGGGGTTAAAAGGGAAATTATGAAACTTGGAAAAGTAGGAGTTATTTACCCAATTATTAATAGTATGTGAGTTGGTCCGGTGCATGTGGTACCAAATAAGTCTGGAGTTACATTTTGAAAAATGATAAAAATGAATTAGTGCGTACGCGAACAATTATTAGATGAAGGATGTGAATCAATTTCAGGAAACTAAATTTATACACTAAAAAGGATCACTTTCCTCTTCCATTCATTAATCAAATGCTTAAAAGACTAGTTAGGCATGAATTTTACTATTTTTTGGATGGTCTTTTAGGTTATTACTAGGTTCCCATTGCATTAGAAGATCAAGAAAAGACCACTTCTACATTTCCTTTTGGGACATTTTCTTTTAGAAAGATGTCGTTTGGGTTATGAAGTGCCCCCACCACGTTCCAAATATGCAAGACATCAATTTCCCCAAACATGGTGAAAATTTTCATTGAGGTATTTATGGATGATTTTTTATGTTTTAACAACCTCATTTGATGATTGCTTATGAAATTTGACTTTCATTTTAAAACATTATAATACAACCTGACACTAAGTTGGGAAAATTGTCATTTTATAGGAAAATAGGGGATAGTGTTAGGACATGTTATTTCTAACAAAAGAGTTGAAGTTGACATGGAAAAAATAGAATTGATTGAAAAATTATTTCACCCTACATCTATTAAAGAGATTAGAAGCTTTTTAAAACATGTAGGTTTCTATAGGCAATTAATTAAATATTTTTCAAAACTAAATCCTCCTTTATATAATTTGCTGCCAATAGATGTTTATTTTGATTTTAATGATGAAAGCATTGTCTTTTTTAGTACTTCAAAAAATAAACTAACATTTTCCCCAATAAGTTTGGCACTTATTTTGTCTCTTCCATTTGAAATTATGTGTGATGCTTTTGATTATACAATGGGATCAGGTTTGGGGAAGACAGTGCATAAATGTTTACATGTTATCTATTACGCTAGCAAAACACTCAATAATGCCCAAATAAGTTAATCCAGCACTAAGAAAGAATTTTTGGTTGTTGTGTTTTCTTTAGATAAATTTAGGTCTTCCTAAGTAGGTTATAAAGTAATTGTGCATTATGATTATGCTACTTTAAGATATCTACTAAATAAACCTAATACTAAGCCAAGGTTAATCTAATGGGTTTTACTTTTACAAGAATTTGATAGAGCAATCAAAGATAAAAAAGGGTAGTGAAAACTTCGTAGTTAATCATTTATCTAGGTTAATTTATGAATTCAATTCTCTTAAAGGTGAGAGTAAAGAAAAAAATTGAAACTTTTCCTGATGAACATTTATTTTCTATAAGTTCATATCCATGGTATGTCGATATAGTTAATTATCTTGCTAGTAGTATTTTGAGACCTAATATATCTTATCGGGAAAAGAAGAAGTTTGTAAGCTCTTGTAGATAATACTTTTGGGATGACTCTTATCTGTTCAAGATTGGTCACGATCAAATCATCTAGAGGTGTGTGCTTGAAGAAGAACATAAAAGCATCTTGGCTTTTTCTCATGATTGTGAAGGCCATTTTGGAGGTAATAAAATGACATTTAAGGTATTAGAATTTGGATTTTACTAGCCAACTCTTTATAAATATAGTATTACATTTTGTACTCATTGTGATAGATGTTAAAGGATAGATAATATAGGAAAATGAGTTGGAATGCCTTTGACATCTGATTTAGTTGTTGAACTTTTTTATGTATGGGGGATTTAATTTATGGGTCCTTTTCCCCCATCTTCTAGGTATGCAAAATATCCTAGTTGTTGTGGTGGATAAAAGCTGTATCCATTAAAACTAATGATGCTAGGATCATTGTTAAATAATTGAAGGATTCAATTTTTTGCTGGTTTAGGATGCATGGAGCAATAATAAGTGATGGAGGAAGTGATTTTTGCAACAAATGTTTTGATGGAATACTGAAAAGTATAATATCACACACAAAGTGGGTACTCCATATCATCCTCAAAATTTTGGTCAAGTGAAAGTGAGTAATAGACAAATAAAAGGGATTCTAGAATGCATTGTACGCCCTTTAAGAAAGGATTGGGCAATCAAGTTGAATGATGCCTTATGGGCTTTTCACATAGCATCCAAAAGACACATTGGGAGGAGCCCTTACTTGATAATCATTGGGAAAGCATGTCATTTATCCATAGAACTTCAACACAAGGCCTATTGGGCAATTAAAGAACTAAACTTGCATTTAGATAAAGCGAAAGATAAATAGTTGCTCCAACTCAAAGAGCTTGAAGAGATTAGGGACAAAGCCTGTAAAAATGCAAAGTTGTACAAAGAAAATATATACAAAGCACTATCAAGACAAAAAGGTAGTTCATAAGACTTTTTTTCTTTGAATGAAAGTTCTTTTATTTAATTCTTGTTTCAGATTGTTTTCAAAAAAATTGAAATCAAGATGGGATGGACCGTACACAATTACTCAATCATCTCTACATGGAGCAACAAAGTTATTAGATTAAAAAACAAAAAACAACGTTTAAAGTCAATGGACATCATATAAAAACTTATTTTGAAGAAGGACACAATGCAACATACATTGAGCCCATAGAGGTGTATAATCCTAGGCACCATATGGAAAATACATCTTTTTGAGCCATTAAAATAAGTGTTGGATGGGAGGAAACCCATTATTGTAGATAATATTATTTTACTTCTTATTTATGAACATTATTATAGGTACACATCTCTATAATTTTAATATATTTGGATTGATGGATACACCTATAATTCTATACCAACTCTTGAATAAGTTCATATAAATGGGCAATTTTTTTTCTCTTTACACTTTATCTTTGATTTATAATTGTTACATTGGGGCAATGTAAGTTCTAAGTAGTGAGTAGAAAAAGTTACATTTATAAAATAATGTGCTAAGATAAAATTGAAATTTTATGTTCACATGTTCACATGTTTACATTATTATATTTGTTTTTATTTATTTTTTTGTGCTTTTATTTATTTTTATTGAAATAGGAATTTTTTGGTTTATTATTAATTTTCTCACAAAATTATCATGTTTTATAAAGTCAATTTTAAGAAAAAAAGGTAAAGCCTTTGCATTATTAGATTAATTTCAAAAATATTTCATGGAGTAATGTAATAATTAGTTAGTTTTTGTCATAATTAGCATTTCATGATTAAATGTTGAAATTGCGATGAACCCAAAATTAGTATTTAGGAATCAAATGGTGGAGACTACCCTTATAAGAATATATTTTGAGCCCTTATCTTCCTATTCTGAGTGACAATAGTTTTCTACTCTTTAAATACTCTTCTTAGCAACTCCTCTATCATACAATATATATACAATTTGTACATGGGTATTTTCTCTAAAAAAATAAAAGAATATTTCTAAAAAAATGAGAGACATAAGAAAAAAAGAGAAAAATGAATAGTATAAACTACATACTATGACTTATTATCCTTTAAAGCATTGAGAATTAGCTAAATACAATATATATATATATATAAAAAATAATTCCCCAAGAAGTCATTGCATTTTGTTCTTTTCATGAGCTTAATATGATGCACCACTTTGAGCTTATTATTCTTTATACATATGCGAAGTATTAGTTCATTTCTATACATACATTTTTTTTGTATATAACTTTGAATAAGTGCTTAAGCCACTAGGATAAATATTATTGAGAGTATGCTTCGTGAGATTAGAGTTGAAATAAAATATAATTTCTTACACTAAGATTGGGTAAATTTTATATTGATACATTTTTGAATTGAATATGAAAGTGATTTTCATCTAATTGTTATAATAAATTATGAATATTTAGAATATTGAATTATTTATGCCATAGATTTAATTATAGACTTAAGAGAAATTTTAAAAGCATGAGAAGTTTCGTTTTCATTATTCTTTTATCTTTTTGCTTTGTTTTAAATTTTTATCTTTTATGTGTTATTTGTTTGTTTTCATTTTTAATTTTTGTTTTACTTTTGATGCTTGTGAGTATCATACCTAAAAACCCTCGTGGGACTTAAACTAGTTCATTAGGAAAAACTAGGGATTTAAAGGCTTATTGCATACGCTAAATACAACTGTGTCAATCTATGAAAATGATTTAGAATAATTTAATTTCAAGATTTTATTTTTAGTTTTTTGCCATTCTTGCTAAGAGATTTGCAAGAAGTTGGTTAGGAGTTGTAATAAGTGCTCAAAAGAACTTAATATATCGTGATTGTATGCATGTTTAGTAATTATATGGATTTGTGTTTACTTTTTTTACTATCATTTTATGCAAATCTGTCTTTCTAGAATCACTAGTATATTTTTTTTGTTTTTCAAGTATTTCTTGTATTAAAATAAATCAACTTGAAGAATTGTACTTGAAACATTCCATTAGAATTTGGAAGATTAAAAGAAAATATTTGTAAAACATTACATATGTTTAAAAATTGAAAAAATAAATTACATGAAAATTAGGGGGTTCCAAGTGATGCAGTTTAAAAGATGTCGTCGTATGAATTTGTTATGAGCTATGGCTCGAGGCTAAAGGAAAAGATTAAACACATCCCATATATTGGTGAACACAATTTTGTGTGTAATGGGTATGCAAATATACGTATCATGAAAAAGTAATATAATGATAAGAAAAGATCATTCCCACAAAGATTATGTTATTAGAAACTAATTTTAAAACTAAAAAATAAAGATCAATTTTTTTATGTTTTGAGAAAGCAAAATTGAAAGAACTAAAAATTAATAATAGTAATTAATTAACTCAAAATTAGAAGCTAAGAAGATATATTAGAAAATATCTAAGAATATTTAATCTCCTAATTTTCTAAGCATGTGAATCACTAAAATTCCCCCAATATAATTTCCAATCAATTACATGATCAATTGAATCTAGCCTATCATGTATTCATCTCTCAAGTAAACTACACATTATATAGTAATGAACCTAATCACACCCTCATGTTAATTAAATTACATATTATTCATTAAGTTCATCAATTATAGATTACATATATAAGGATCATACATGTCTACCAAGAAACTATGCATGTTATTTAATCAAGACAAATAATTAAATAATTCTCTCAAATCTATTTAATCACCTCTATATATCAATTGTGGGTAAACAAATAATAGCATAAAATCAGATTAAATATTATAATTAAATTGGAATTATAATTGAGGTAAAATATTAGATCATAACATGCAAAAAATTAGGTTCATAAGATCCCTAAATTAATAAATTAGCTAGACATGATTTTGTTCATATATCTCATATTTTTTAATAAAAAGGACATACAAATTGACAAAGAATGGAGAAAAGGAATAAATAAAATCAATCTCTTGAATTGTAGCAATGATATTCTCTTGAATCTCCACAAAAATTGTATCTCTTCTTGAACTTCTCTCTCTCTTTCTTTGGCACCAAAAACTCATAAAAGTTTGTAAATTTTGACCATGTAGGGTTTTTGTTGCAATTAGTGGATTAAATTAGGCTCAGATGGAATCAAGATCGACATATCAGCTTCAGATCAATGGTTGAGATAAAACAAGGAAAAGTAAACTAACTAGAGGGATCGTGACATATGGCAAGGAAGAAAAATGAGACAAATCAGTGTGCGACGCATGGTGAGACGTACTGAGGTTAGTCAACAACATGTGGCATACTATGATTCACTAATATAGGTTATGTGGTGCTCTGGTAGAGAGAATGAACAAATCCTATGGCAATGTGTGGCATACTCGTTGACTACCCGGCAAAACTCAGAGTGAATTTTGTGGCAACACGTGGTAACACTTACATCAAATAGTACATGCAACGAGCTTCAATTGGCACCCTTTTGCTTAAGTGGCAACCACTGGTCAGCTATACACACGACGTGCTCTAATTGGTTCTCCTTTTATGTGGCATCCACGTGTCATATTCTAATAAGTCTTGCATTAAAAAATTCATAAAAATTCCAAAACATTTCTAAAGTTTTCAAAAAATATATTTTCATTTGCTTTCACTAGAAAATTCATATTTTAATATTTTTAAACCCAAAAATACTACTTATTGAATAAGATGATCAAATATTAAGTATTAAAATGTACTAATTACTTAACTTGGATAGAGTTATCACACCCCTAAACTTAACTCATTACTTGCCCTCAATTAAGCCAAGTCTAACTAGATAAGCTGACATAGGCAGTATATTCATAAATATATATCTATTAATACATTTATATTTAGCAAAAACTATATCTATCAATAGTCGTACAATTCTAATACAAAGAGGTTCACATATCATTATTCAACGTTTCATAGGTTTTTAACAAGTTGATTTGTGTGTGTGTTGCACATGATATCATTCAAGGAACTCATAAAATTAACCTATATAAGTGTGCTAATCAATTAAATCTTAGAATAAATCTCATAATTCTATTTTTCACATCCCTTTTCACTAATGTAAATATTCACTTAGCTAAATATCAATAAGGGCTTTACATGCTTATAATGTAAGGCTTAAGTGGGGGTAGATAAATGAAGACATTTAGGCTTTTTCCACACATTAACTTTATTTTATTCATCATACACTTTTTAACTACAATTGAGCTTTTGTTTGATATTTAAGTGCACCCTATCTTATAATTATTTTCATTTTATTTTATTCCACATCTTTTTTTGTAACTTCACAATACTCGAAAACTTATATTCTTTTTCTTTAGAGGGATAATTTTGCTATGAATTTTTCTTTTTTTCTTTTTAATAGGGTTCATTCCAATTATCCTCACTCTATGGCATAATATATGATTGCATTTTCTTTTTGTATAAGCTAAAGGTGAAAATGTAACGGTAATGCATATTGGTTAGGCATAAAATATGGCTTAACGATATGAAAGGTTTTTAATTCGGCTAAAATGGGTGACTAAAGATATTGACAATGATTTGCTTGAAAGACTCAATCGATCTAAATAAGACCTAAATCATATGATATGCTATAGGATTTCCCCTCAAGGGATAATCAAATAAATTCTAAAATAAGGTAGATCTTATCAACTCGCATAACTCACACAAATTTTCTCTCAATAAAAACACCAAAATCAATCATAAACATGTGTATAAAAATTTGAATCCATCCAATATATTACACTTCTTATCCTAGTCATGACAACCAATTTTCATCATTGGATTCATATGTTTCATATCAAGCATGCATGCATTTGGTTTCCATATATTTATAAATTTCTACCAAAATTATGATTTAAAAACATCCTAAAAATAAATAATAATTTCCTAAAAATTAAAAATGCATACTTAAAACTAAAGTAGAGAATGAAGTTCTCTCCCCGAACTTAAATTGCACATTGTCTCCAATGTGCACATATAAATATGAAAAAGTAAAGGGAAAGAAAACTCTCTTACCCTTAACATACCACATCTATTGTTGAAATACACAATCTTTTTGTGCCATTGCTCTCTATATTTATTCACCTACAAAATAAAAAAAAATATAAGTAAAATATATGTTGGGTTGCCTCCTAACAAACATCACTTTTAACATCCTTGACTAGATGGGCATATCAACTTCTAAGGGGCATCAACCAAGGCTAACATAGATGCTTCATTTGATAATCGATATCCATGATAGTGATTCACACTTTGTCCATTAGCCATGAACCGCTCTTTATTTTTGTTTTCTAATTCAATGGCTCCATGGTTGGTTACTTGAGTGATGGTTAATGGACCTGACCATCTACTCTTTAGTTTGCCTGAAAATAATTTGAGTCTTGAGTTGTATAGTAATATTGTCCATCCCGATTCAAAGATATGGTACACAATTTTCTTGTCATGTCATCTTTTTGTCTTTTCTTTGTAAAGCTTTGCATTCCTATAAACGTTCCACCGTAGTTCATCCCATTCATTTATTTGCAGCATTATTTTCTCACTAGATGCATCTATGTACATATTCAACTTTTTCAATGCCCAATATGCTTTGTATTCCAAGTCTAGCAGTAAGTGACATGCCTTTCCATACATTAGGTCATATTGAGTGGTATCAATTGGTGTTTTAAATGTAGTTTTGTATGCCCATAAAGCATCATCCAACTTAGATGACCAATCCTTCCTAGAGATGTTCACAAATTTCTCCAAAATTCTTTTCACGTCTCTATTGAACACCTCTACTAGTCCACTTGTTTGGGGATGATAAGGGGTAGACCCTTTATACTTAGTCCTATACTTGGAAAATAAGGACTTAAAGGCTTTATTGCAAAATTGACTACCTCCATCACTAATAATGATCCTAGGAGTTCCAAACCTAGTGAAAATGTTTTTCTTTAGAAATTTCAAGACAACATTGGCATCACATTTAATGCCTATGGCTTCTACCCATTTTGACACATAATCTCCTTCTACAAGTAAATATTGGTTACCAAAAGATGAAAGCAATGGTCACATAAAGTTAATGCCCTAAACACCAAATAGTTCCACTTGAAGTATACTATTTAGGGGCATCTCATCCCTTTTTGATATATTACCTATCCTTTGACATTTTTCACACATCTCTACATAAATATAACCATCTTTAAATAGTGTGAGCCCAAAATAACCAAATTGAAGTACCTTAATTGCAATTTTTGTGCTCTTAAAGTGGCATCTATAGTTTGAGGTGTGTCAATGACAAAGAATACTTCCAACTTCATCATAAGCGACACACTTTCTCAAAATACCATCACCACATTCTTTATAGAGGTAAGGGTCATCCCAAAAATATTTTTTAATATCATGGAAGAATTTCTTCTTTTGTTTCCATATGAGGTCTAATGAAGGAATGTTAGCAGCTACGAAATTTGAAATATCTGTAGACAATGGGATTTCTATTTAAACTACTAAAAAGAGTTGTTCATTTGGAAAGGATTCCTCAATGACCATATTGTCATCCATTTTTATTCCCTTTCCAATGTAGACAAATAGTCTGCTATCTCATTTTTTATTCCTTTTTTATCACAAATTTCCAAGTCAAATTCTTGTAGAAGGAGAACACATCTTATCAATAATGGTTTGGCATCCTTATTTGTCATGAGGTACTTTATTTTAGAATGGCCTGTGTAGATAATCACTTTAATTCCAACCAAATAAGATCTAAATTTCTCAAAGTCACCAAAATTGTAGTGCCAATCTCCTCTTGAACTTCTTTCTCTTTTTGGCACAAAATTGATAAAAAAAATGTAAAATTTAACCATGTAGGGTTTTTGGTGCAATTGGAGGATTAAATTAGGCTCATATGGAATCGGGACCATTAGATCAACTTTAGATCAAAGGCTAAGATGCAAAAAAATTAAATAACACTGGCTAATGATATTGCGACATATGGCAAGGGAGAAACAAGGGATGAATTAGTATGGGACACATAGTAGGGAGGACTGGTTTTGGTTAATGTATGTTGAATCAATGACATGTGTTACACTATAATTCACTAATCTAGATTGTGTGGCAACCTAAGGGAAAGAAATGAATCATGTGATGACGTGTGGCATGCTCGTTGACTGTGCAGTAAAACTCAGAGAAAATGCCGTGATGACATGTGACAATGCTTGAATCACCTAATACACATTGCAAGCATCAATTGGATCCTTTTTGCTTGTATGGAATCCACGTGGCAACGACTACTCAACAGTACACGTGGTGAGCTCTAATTGGCTCCCATTTTCTTACGTTGCATCAACATGTCCTATTTTGATTAGTTTTGCTTTAAAAAATCAAAAAACATTCCATAACATTATCAAAAAATATATTTTCATCCCCTTTCACTAGAAATTTCATATTTTAATATTTTTAATCCCAAAAGTACTACTTATTGAATAAAATGAACAAATATTAAGTATAAAAATGTACTGATGACTCTACTTTCATAGAATTATCAGTTTTGATATAGGCTATGGCATAAAAACATTGTGTTCCATAGCACAAAAAGATTTGATCATGCTTAAGTCATGTATAGGTTGTGTATGTCGTGGCATGGAAAAATTGTATGTCGTGGTGCAAGACTAAAAAATCCATTTTTTCCTCCTTTCCTCACCCAATAAATAGGACCCTATTTCTTTTATAAAAATATATTCATTTCGTCCCATCAGCTCTCTTTTAGTCGATTTCTTATATTTTTAGCTTTTCTTAGTTTTTCTTTTAGTAGTTTAAAGTTCTTTTCTCATTAAAAAGTTGAACAAATTTAGTACATGTAATAGTTCTTAGTTTCAATTCAATAAGCATTTCTACGAAATGAATTAAGTTTTATTTTAACATCAAAATTTAAATTAAAGTTTATAAATGAAAAAAATATATTAACAAAATGTTTTTCATAATAAATAAGAAGAGGTAGGATTTAAATTATCTAAATCTGATTTATGGTTGCGCTCTTAAATCTTTTAATCTATATCAAATGTATAGTTAAAATAGGCTATATTTCAAAGATTTTTATAAGAATTATTATTGATGATATATTGACAACATATCCTTCATAATAGTTTTAAATTCTAAAAATTAGTTCTAGATACTTAAATCATACCCCTAACCTAGATACCTTATTGAAGTTTAAATTGTCGGCCCGATTGAAGATAGCAAGTTAAATGATTTAGAAATTTCTTAGAAAATAAGTGTAATTTAATTAAGGTTATATAAATTTTTGGCCCGACCAAAGGTAGAAATTTGAAGTTTAATAATAAATAAATAAAATGATCTTTTGCTTAGGATATTGTCATACCTATAAGAAAGAATCAATAATCTTAATTCATATCTTTAATATCCTATTTAATATTGAACAAATATGATTAACTAACTAATATATCCCATGTATTCTTTACTTTATGATAAATTTTGAAATGCTTAAATGTTTATTGAATCTATATTTATTTTTATTTTATTAGTTTGGAAACTTAACTCGAAAAAATCTTGACAGGATGTTTAGATTATTTAATTTTGTTTTTAAAAAGATTGTTGAATGATTTAAAAATCACATGATTTCACTTTAGACTGACCTTGGAGAAAAAGTTGCCCACTTATTTGGTGTTGTGAGTAGCTAGAACATAACCTTTTATATCTCTACCAATATGCATAGATTGTTCCCTCATTGGATTATGTAATTCCATAAATTTGTTTCCTTATAATTATGGCTCTTTAGGCTAGGAATTACCTTTTCAAAAACTGCCTCTTAATTACATGTTAGATGGTAATGGATTCAAAGGGTAAAGCTCTAAGTTTGACTTGTTGTTTAGTAATCACCATTGGTTTCATGCTGGAGGAAATTGCATACAATTCCTTCGAGTATTTCCTTGGGTCTTCTCTTGTTAAACCACTGAAAGTAGGTAGTAAATGAATTAGTGTCCTACCTAGAAGTTGGGATATACTATGCATAAGGGTCACTGCTTCAAGTTAGGTGCAGCTAACTAAGGGTGTTGGATCAACAATTGCAATGTTATTTTTTTCGATTTTTGAGTCACTTGAAGAAGAGGATTAAATTGTCTTTTTTGCAATGGGTCTACTGATTCTTTTGATCTCAAGTTGTATGAATGTACTTGTTGCATTTAATGGACTCTTGAAATTTAAAACTTAGAAAAATTAGTAAACTAAAATAGAAAAATTCCAAAGTAAAAAAAAAAACTAATATCTAGTGGAAAAATTGAAAAGCCAATCATCAACAAAAACACCAAAATCTTGACATGATTGAGAACATGAAGATATACATGATCATGTACAAATGATAAGTAATTTAAGAGTAAGGATTATCATACACAAAAATATTGGTAACAATTTCTACTACTACTAACTAGTTCTTTAGTAAGTTAATACAATTATAAAAGGGAAATTTTGATTGTTTTTGAAGAAAATAATATAAAATAATAAAAGTGAATTGCATAAGAATATTGAGAGATATGTGATTATAGGACTATCCATACTACTATCCTTTAATTTAATTAACATATCATGAATAAAAATTAGTTTCTTAAGTTCTAAATCACTTTCATAATTTAAAATCATTCTTTAGGTCTTAACTTTGTGCTTTAGAAGTCTAGTTTCCACTTAAGACTTCCAACATTTTCTTACTATGTAATTGATTTAAAATACCATTATAAATCAACCTAAATCCTAAACAATCTACAATTACCCTTACTAGATTTAATTCATTCATTCTATTAGGATCTAAAAAAGTGATCACTAAACTATGCAAGATTAAAACATTTGTTTAAGAATTAATATAGGCGTTCAACCCTATTTATAATAGTAACGATAACGTACCACTTTGAATAAGAATATTAGCGATTATATACTAAAATCTTAGACTAGATATAAATATATTTGTGTAATAAATTAGTTATTCACCCTAATTCATAACATATATAGTTTTAACATTTAAACATAGAATTGAACAAATCAAAAATTGAAACTAAAATTATTTATAACATTAAATTAATTAAATCATTGTCTGGGACTTAAAAATTACCCACAATCACATTAAGTATTTATCTAGATATAGAATTTATCACATCCATAAAATAAGTAAATACTCCATAATAAAGAAGAGAAAGGGTAGAGAAAAGAATCTGAATTGGATGAGTTATTGGAAGAAAAAGAACCAAAAAAACCAATATTCATATTATTCTTGAATCTCCCTTAAAAGCTCTTGTAATATTGTATTGAATCTAATTTTTTGTCTTACTCTCAATTTTTGTGCAATTCTAATACTTATGTGTTTTATGAGGTGTTCTTTAGGTACTTAAATAAGAAAACTATTATTTGTTTTAGTGGGATTAGGATTAATGGCCACAAAAAAGATATGTAGGATCTCAAAATTTTTGCTACGATAATATAAAGCAGGTGCAATGTACCAAATGGATGAATTTGGAGTTAAAGTTGTTATGTGAGATGCAAAGGCTAGAATTTATGACCAAATGACGAGTTGTTTGGGTAAAGGTTAGCACTAGAAAAATAACGTTTCATTCGAAGAGGCAAGAATGATATGTTGCATGGGCTTTCATTGTGCGTATTGGTTGGACTCAAAACAACACCGTTTTAGCTGCCTGGTACTAAGTATATCTACCTTTCAAATAAAAATCATAAAAAAATTATAAAAATCACAAAAAATCTTAAAAAATTTGAATACTAGTATTTTCCCATTAAATTCAAAATAAATAATTGTATATCATTATAATAATAAGATATTTATAAATGTAAAGGAATTGATATATACAAATATATATAAAATTGCACCTATCACTCTGTGCATAGAGATTCACCCCATCTCTAAAAGAGTCTATGTTGTCCAGTAGGTAGGAGGACACATTGCATGTCCTAAATGAAGGGATAAGACCTCTGAAGTGAAGGAAACATGAGTAGGGTCTTTGTAGTCCAGGCAATGTTTTTTCCCATTCAGTCGTTGCTCCACTCTCTAGAGTCAATACTCGAACTCCTCTATTGGTGAGGTACAACCAAGATGATTGCTCACTCTTGACATCCCAAATTTGTTATGGTAGGAATCAGCAATGTCATTGGTGAAACTGTCTTAAATAGAGCAAGAACAATCCTTAACCTTAAGGTGATCCCTTAAGTCTATACATCCCGTGCATGAGTGCTCTTGATTTAGTTGGCAATAATAACTTTGATGATGATTGCTAGAGGTATCAGGAGCTAGGAATCATCACTAATCCTATTGAGTGGACCCTGGTCTTTTTGATCATAAATTTGGGGACCCAATATGTTGTGGACTAGGCCAAGGGAGCATCTGTTAACACTAGGTAGTTGATGTTGCACCTCTAGAATGTTATGTGTAGTAGGACCCAAAGGTTGGGAGCTATCAATGGTGATGCTTGGTTGTGCCTAGGGTCTTGTATAAAGCTACATCAGTTGCTCCAACATGTCTTCCAAGCTTCCCAACCTTTGTTCCAAGGTTGGATTTTAGGGATTTACACCCTTTTTCCTTTCTTATTCTTCCTAGGTGGTGTTGGCTCACTCACCGGGGTCTCAGCTTAGTTTTGTTAGGAATTCATCCTAGTGACTTTGTGGGTCAAACAAGTTTTTGAAGGAAGAACACAATGAACATGAAAAAGAACATGACAAAGAATACATATGGTCTCAGAAATTTAGCCTTTGTTTTTTTAAAAACCGAGTCCATAGACATACCCTATTTACACCACATACCAAATTTCTTTATCAAATGTTTTATTTTTCTCTCCCAATTGTTTCTTTTCCCTCTTTTTTTTTCCTTTTCCCTATTTTTTTTTCTTTTTCCCTCCTTCTCTTTTTCTTTTCCTTTCTTTTCCCCACCTATAAAAATCACCAGTAGGCACCCTTCTCTCCTTTTCATTTCTCTTTTCCCCAGCACGTACCATTCCTTTTTATGACCCAGCTTCGGTCATACCACTCACCCTCTCTGCCACTCTACGTATGTCACTGTCAATAGTAATGACATCGACCTTTCACTTCTAGAAGTAGTTGAGAAATTCCAAAATGTAGTGGAGATTCTTGACCTACTAACCCTAAAGAAGCTCGTGTTCTCCTTCGAATCTATTGCAAGCTACTACCGGAGAAGTCATAAAGATGGGGAAATGAAAGAGGTTATAGGTTGTACCGAAATAGAGGCCTATTGGGTCCTTCAATAAAAGCCTATTTTGGACACTCACATAACTCTATGAGGTATGCCATCTCTGGTCTTGATCTTTCTTCCTAAGCTATGCCTTCTCTATTCATGAACAACTAGTTGATTCCTACTCCTATTTCATGAAATTTTGTTAGGTTTTAAGCTTATTTTATTATTGAAATCAAGATTAAGTTCATCAATATCCTTGAAATCAACATTTTGTTACTTAAAATGACAAAGAATAATGCACCGACCACTATGTCAATCCATTTGTTCTCACCAGTTGACACTAACCGAGAAGAGAGACCACCACCATTCTGCGCGATAGCATGTTTAGAATTTCTCTATTTACTCTTGCTTTTTTCATCGTGTGGAAAGGTTTGCTTGTGAATCTTCCTCTATAATTTTGGTTTTGTATACTTGATAGTCATTGAGCTTTTGGAAATTTTTCATTGTTTGAGAATGGTGTTTCATGTGATTTTGGCAATCTGGATTACACATTGTAGAGAGGATGACAACTGTTAAAACTTGCTTGTTATACAATCTCTATCATTCTCTTGTTACTTGGATTTTATTTGCTAATAAGGAGATTCTTTTGCTAGTGCATATCTTTAGTTATGTTAATGAATGATTTTTTAGATCTTCTTTTTCTTCTAATGCTTTTAAGTCTCCTAAACCATTTTTTGAATTTAATGTCATCCATTGTCTACAACTTATTATAGAGGGACCAATAAGCAATTTCATTCATTGTTTGCAGCATATTTGTAGGCTTGGTTGTGAGTCTGGTTGTGAGGTCTCTTTTACCATATACGAGGTAAGTACCAGTACATATTTATGAAATTAAAAACTTTAATTAAGTAAAAAATAACTACATTATTCTTGTGATTGTGTAGGATTTGGCTCATTATAAATCAGGTGTTTAGAAACACATTACTAGAGATGAAATGGAAGGTCATGCAATCAAGCTAATTGGATGGGGAACTACTGATTTTTGAGAGGACTACTAGGTATTTCATCTTTTTCCAACTATCTATTTCATTTTTTTCATCAATGTTGTTCTGAAAATTGTATGTATTGACATTTCATTTTCTATAAATATATGGCAGCTTCTTGCCAATTAGTGGAACAAAAATTGGGGTGAAGTGCGCCAGCACCAATGCACCAACACCAGCATACCAGCACCAGCACACCAGCACCAGCACATCGATAAGTACTAGTACATATTTATGAAATTATGAACTTTAGTTAAGCAAAAAATAATTTCATTATTCTTGTGATTTTGTAGGATTTTGCTCACTATAAATCAAGTGTTTATAAGCACATTACTGGAGATGAATTGGGAAGTCATGAAGTCAAGAATAATTGCATTATTCTTTATGGCATTATGCAGCTTCCTAGGTGTGTAGATCCCTTCAATTTAACAGCAATGGCATGTCAATCCTTCCTACTTTGCCCACTTGCAATACCCGAATCTGAGCATGAAATACCTAACATTCTTAAGCATGTTGAATTGTATTTGAAAATGTAACATTACAAGCCTGTTGCAATTCAATTAGAGGGCTTAAAATAAAAGTGTCAACTATCATAGGTATACTTAGGACTTTGCATTATTATAATATAATTACTTTCTAATTTCAGATGGGTCTGACATACAATGAATATGTGCCCGACCATACATGGCTGAACTTGAACTGGTTGGAGATTGCCTCAACAGTTATCAGGTAATTCAATTGTGCTAATCTTTCCCATCCATTTCGGAATGAAGTAGCATCAACTCATGTTGATTTATGAATTTTTTTTTAAACTGAATTAGGGCTGGCTTGGAGGAACACCTAATCAAAGCTCTTTGGCCAGAAGCTTTATGAACAAGGTCAAGGTTCAAGATCTTGACAAAGCTTTTGAGCCATTATTTTATTATTGGAAACACAAATGACAATCTGGGTATATCATTTGGCGACTTTATAAATCGCATGGTAAGTAGTGGAACTACTATGTCATCTTTTTGACCTTCTATTTTGCCTATTTTGAAAAATTAGATACATTGCAAAAATCCAATTGGACCTTGTGGTTGTGACTAACATTAGGTGCAAAAATCCAGTTGGACCCAATACCAAGCACCAATACCAGTACCAGCACCAGCACCAGTACCAACGCCAGCACCAATGCCAACACCAACGCCAAGCACCAGTAGGAACCAACACCAAGCACCAACACCAACACCAACACAAACACCAACACCAACACCAACACCAACACCAACACCAACACCAGTACCAATGTTAGGCACCAGCACCAATACCAGCGCTAAGCACCAGCACCAGCGCAAAGCATCAACACCAACACTAGCGCCAGTACCAGGCACCAGTAGGCACCAATACCAACGCCAGGCACAGCACTAGCACCAGTATACTTATGGTATTTTCCTTTTCTTTACACTTTTGCTAAAGTTGTTGTGGACTTGATTATGTTGATTTGAAGTATACTTATAAATGCTTTGAAGAAGTACACTTATAAATAATTGTAATAGTAAAAAGTTATTTTTAATAGTAAGGTTATTTTTCCTAGTCATTATAAATATTAGAATTAGCTAGTAAGGTTTTATTATGTTTTAGTGTATAAACTCTCAAATGTAATTGCACTTTTAATTTTAATATAATATGATTTTTAATATTATAATTAATAAATTTATTATAATTTATTTTGACTTTTAATATTTTAATTAATAATTGTATTTTTATTTAAATTTATGGTCATAGGATATGTCTATAGTCTTAGTTATTTAAAAAATTAAGGCCAACTGAGACCATAAACATACCCTTTAACCTTAATTATTTAAATAAATGAGGTCATAAGGCATGTATATGACCTCGATTTTTTAAATAACGGAGGTTATAAACATGTTATATGATCTCGGTTATTTAAAAACTGAGGCAATATGTAACCGTCTATGGTTTCTATCACTTAAACTTAAATTTTTATAACCGTAATCATATAATATGTATTCTAATAGTGATAGAATTTTTTTTTTTTTTGGTTTCAACATTCTTCGTTAGTTTACAAATTGTAGGTTTTAATTACTTAACCAATAATAGTTGAGATGTGTAGGTTTTAATTACTTGACGAATAATACCGAGTTACTATCACTTTATATTTGTCTCAAAACAGCAATCATTTTCCTTACAGAAAACCCGAATAAAATCACTTTTAGAAAACCTGTGCCCTTGTGAAAGTCCTTTTGGAAAAACCTTCACCTTTTTATTCTCGACATTTCTTCTTCTTCTTATTTTATCAATTCCTTTTCAGCGATACTAATTTCAATCAATCATTAGTTAGTGGAAATAGTTGGCCTCAATTACTCGACCATCACTAAACATTCGTCGTAAACTGGTGACAAGACAACAATAATTTTCAGAAAACCAACCGTTAGAAACCTGTGTGCTTGTGAAACCCTTTTTTAGTGGAAAATTTCAATGATAACCCTGAATTTTGAGATATCTTTAATAATACTAATGATATCCTCTAATTTTAACAAAGTTAAGAAAAGGTTAGTCTAAAGATAAAAAGTAAAATTCTGCTATAACCTTGATATTGTTGATAAGCCTTCCAAATCTTTAATAGCTTGGACAACTACCTATATTATCATTTTCTAAATTTGTTACACAAACAATCCCAAGACTAAAACAAAGTAATATTAAAATAACAGAAAATATTCATACACCAATCGAAAAATGAGAAATTCAAACCTATGTAGTAAGAACAACAGCACCACCAGTCTCCTTAATCTTCTTCTCATTTATCTCATAAACAAGCTTGGCCTTGACAATTATCTAGCAAAACACCTTTACCCGATACCTTAAAGTAACCTAACCTTGAATGCCTTGTCTTTAATCTCCGAAGGAACCATGGATCAGAGCTTTTCGATGTTGGCAATTGAGTAATAGAATTTGTTTTGGAGCTTATGCAAATACCTCATAATCAGGATGGTACTTGTTTGCACCGCACCTAATTTAGCAGAGAGTACAAGACATCTCAAGATATCCATATGGGGTTCAGGGAGTTTCGGCGTTAATGTTGAAACTAGTTTCTGACTAGTAGAACGATCATACCCTGACACGTATTTCTTTCGCTCTTCCCAGCTCTCAAATCTAGGATCTAGCCCTTAAGTAAATCTTGGAAAGCAAGCTGGTACCATCTGGACTACCAAATAGTATCAGATTACTCCCTAATAAGGTCTTAAGGGTCAGGACTGGGGTTCGAAACCTGGAGAGAGCAAAAGAAACAAGTGTCAGACTATGGGCGCCCCACTATGAACATAGATCGGTGTGAAGCATCAACGCCTGAATCTTAAGTCCTACGCGGATATCCCGAGATCGGAGAACTTCGGTTTAAACATCAAAAGTCACCATTTGATGTTTGTATCTTGATGTTTGTACCGCACCTAGCTCAGCGGAGGGAACATGACATCTCGGGATATCTACTTGGGGCCCAGGGGTAGGGAGTTGATGCTCAAGCTAGTTCCTGACTAGACAGGCCAGTCCCTTTTCTGACACGTGTTTGTTTCGCTCTCCCTAACTCTCGAACCCAGGACCTAGCCCTTAAGTAGACCTTGGTAAGAAAGCTAATACTAACGCAGATGGTACTAGCTTGCTTCCCAATATCTACTTAAGGGCTAGGTCCTGGGATCGAGAGCTGGGGAGAGCGAAACAAACACGTGCTATGAAGGGGGTTGTCTTGTCTAGTTAGGAACTAACTTGAGCATTAACACCTTACTTTTGAGCCTCACGTGGATATCCCAAGATATCTTATGTTCTTCGCTGAACTAAACGCAGTACAAATAGTACTTGTTGAAGAGGATACAATGGAAGAACTCTTAAAGATGAAAAGATTAAATGGTTCATACATTTAAGATGGTTTACAACTATGCTTATCTTTTAGGAGTATTTTTGAAGTTACATTTAGGGGTATTAAATTGTATTATTTAAATGTCATATGTATTGTCAAAGAAGACTAAAAACTCAAAGATGTTATTTAAATATTTTTTTATAAATATATACATTTATAAATTAGATAAATTAATTTATTATATTTAATTTGATATATTTTAATCATATTATTATTATATTTATGATTAATTTAGTTATTATTTTGACAAATTTTATCATGTTACTTATTTTATTTTTTATATTTTTAGATATTTTTCTCATCAATAATAAAATTTAAATAGATTATACTTAATATTCTTTTCAAAAAATAAATACTTCAAAAAAAATAATTTAAGTATTTAAATATATAAAATACATTAGTTTTTTAAGAAAATATGTTTAATATATTCAAAATAAAGCGATCAAAAAGCCCCACCTTTTTAGGCCCATCATTCCTTTTTTTTTTATTGTAATTATTATTATTTTTATCGATCAATTCCTTACCAACATGCTCAGTTCTTTCTATAAGACTCTTGACAGCAAAAAGAACCCACTTAATAATCTCTCACATTACAAGACCATATATGGTTATGAAGGAACTTCTATTAACTTATTCATAGCAAAAACAAAAGCTTCCGTTAACTTATTACTCTGCCTCAAGATACAACCCTAAATAGATCAAAACAATGAAATTTCAAAGCCTTTCACTTTCAATCCTTATTTTTCTTCTCATAAACATAAACAATGCTCAACTTCATCAAGATTATTACAAACACACATGCCCAAATGTTGAATCAATAGTTCGTTCTGCTGTGGAAAAGAAATTTCAGCAAATTTTTGTTACAGCTCCTTCTACTCTTAGGCTATTTTTCCATGATTGTTTTGTCAGGGTTTGTTTTCATATTCTCAAACCAAAATTGCCATTTTTTCATTTATCACTTTATTTTTCTGATTTTTGGGTGATTTTTTTGTGAATACGACAAATATATATAGGGATGTGATGCTTCAATAATGTTATTCTCAAGAAATGGTACTACGGAGAAAGATAACTCGGATAATCTTTCATTGGCTGGAGATGGGTTTGATACTGTGATTAAAGCAAAGGCTGCTGTTGATAGTGTGTCTCATTGTAGATACAGAGTTTCATGTGCTGATATTTTGGCTTTGGCTACAAGGGATGTCATTGTTTTGGTAAAGTACTCAACTTTAATCAACCCTGCTTCTTCATAGAGTTCTCAATTTCGTAAGGTTAGTTTTGGAAATTTTCTCTTTTGTGGGGAAAGATCTATTCATTCAGGAGCTTTTAGAAAACTGGGTTAGTTTTATTTTTTTGACCAAATAATATTGCGAAATTTTCTTGGTTTATTACTTTTTTTTAACTCCCAGTCAATTCATTCTTAAATTTAAATTGTGTTAAAACAATGAACTTAATCAGAGCATATATTTAAAAAGTGTATTTATCACTTAATTTATTGAAGTTTTGAAGAGATTTGAATTTTGGAACGTATGAAAGAAAAAAATAACATATGTTTAAAATTCATGATGATCAAATGAAAGTACTTTCTCAAGGATCATCTCATACGACATGTCCGATAGTATTTAAAAATTAGAGATTTGAACCAAAATTTCTCTGAAAAATTGCCCGAGTTTATATCATGACCAATGTGTTATTAGTAATCTTGACCAATGTGTTATTAGTAATCTTAATTTAGACGAAGCAATATTGGTTCTTTTGTAATTTTTGATGAAAGTTTGATTATGTAACTTATACAGACAGGTGGGCCATATTATAAAGTGGAACTTGGAAGATTAGATGGGAGGATATCAACCAAAAAGAGTGTTCGTCATCATCTTCCTCAGCCTGAATTTAAGTTAGCAAAGCTCAAAGCTATATTTGCCTCACGGGGTCTTACTCTAGTTGATTTGGTTGCACTTTCAGGTATTTACTCAGAGGCTTTTGTTTTGAGCAAGCTGTGTTTCAAAACTACTAATATTTATATTATTATCACCCATAACCATTATTATTGTGATAATTATTGTTTCTATATTATCAAATGGAGTTTAAAGCACTAGCCTTTATTATGATCAGAGAAAAAGAAAAAATTAACACTTCGATACCTTATTTCAAAATTAATATCCAGATTATGTAATTTTTTAAATATTTAAACATTATTATTATTAAAGAGAGTGATCACACATGTATAAAGGAAATCATTTCATTTTTTTTATTTGTGTGTAATAGATAAAGACTATTTTAACTTAAACAAGTTGTAATCAAAAGAATTAAGAGAAATAAAATTAGAAAAATTATTATTTGTCTTTATGTCATTACTTTTTAATAGAAGGCATTTACCTTCTCTTCCAACTAATGTGTGTATATATATATTTTGCAGGAGCACATACAATTGGATTCTCCCATTGCAATAGAGTATCCAAGAGGATTTATAATTTCAAAAACAAAAACAGAATAGACCCAACAATGAATATAGAATATGTCAAAGAACTGAAACAACTATGTCCAAGAAATGTAGATCCAAGAGTTGCCATTACCTTGGATTCAACCACACCTCAAAAATTCGACAATGTCTATTTCAAGAATCTTCAACAAGGAAAAGGCTTATTCACATCTGATCAAACTCTGTTTACTGACACTAATTCAAGACATATTGTGAACTATTTCGCTTCCAATCACACTGCTTTTAGACTCTTTTTTGTGTCCGCAATTACTAAGCTTGGAAGGGTTGGTGTTAAGACTGGAAATCAGGGGGAAATTAGACGTGATTGCTCTTTTGTCAATTAAGAAATATTTATTATGAGCTTTATGCAAAGTTATATTTTAATCAATCATTTCTTTATTTATAATTTCTTTTTACCCCTTTTCATTATATTGGTATCTCATTTGGTGAATGTGATGGTGATGTAAATCTATGGATGATGTTTGAGAACGGATGTGTGTGATCAAGCTATCAAGGTTTGACTATTGCATAGCATGTGTGGAAGAATGACAATATGTCTTTGTACAAAAACGAAACAATCTACTCTACTTAATAATCAATCTACACACTTATTTTGTAGAAATGATCTACCACTTTTACTTCTTTTTTAGGGACGGTTTTACCATTTTCATTCCGCAAGGATTGATGCAAAATTTACACGAATGGTCATTTTCTTTGGAGTTTGGTGCATGAAATTGAATGGTTAATTTGATAAATAACATGAGTAGGGTTATTTATGTAACCTAGTTCAAAAAGAGAGATCATTTGACACTTTGAAGGGAAGGCTAAAAAAAAGCACACGCAGTTTCTCCATTGTTGAGTTTTAAAGTTTGTGAGGTCTCTTAAGTACTATCTAAATGTGTAAGTGGTTTCTCAAGGTTTAGTGAGAGTATTTAGAGAGCTTGAAGGGAGAAAGAATAGAGTTTCCCTCTTATGGATACAGGAAAGAAGTTTAATATTCTTGAATAACTTTTGAGTTTAGGTTTCCCTAATGTATTACTCTTTTCTATTTCAACCCATTGCAAGTATTAGAATCTAAGTATATCTCAATTGACTAAGTGTGGGGTTTAGGGGAATTCTTGGGGATAAAATGGATTGGATGATGTTGGTGCTATAAAGAAATAAGATGATTGTATTGCTTGTTGAGGAGCATAGGCTGTAAGCATCTTGGTTCATAATGAAATATTGCTTTTATGCTTGGGTTGTGAAGTAAGCTCCATAGTTATGAAGAAGAATTACGTTAAATATTGTGAGGTCTCTTTGTTTGCTTGTTGTTTGATGATTGGAGAAACTCATAGGAGGAAAGCTCTTCATGATAAGTTGATTAATGGGATGATTTTTTGTGATCATTATAAAATTAACAACGATAAGAAAATGTTATTTTCTTATTATTAATGCAATGTTGGATAATCATTTTAATTTTTAATTTTTAAGTTTTAATTCATTAGTTTTGGAATTGAGTTTTCAATTTCAATTTTTTTATTGAATAAATATGTTGATTGATAATCAATTTTTTATTTCAATTTTGAAAAATAGAAATTGAAAATTAGATAATACTTGTTTAATTATCAATTCATAATTTTTAACTTATTTTTATGAATTTTCATTAAATTATAGCTCTTTAATTATTTTCAGTAAAGTTGAGTATGAATGAACATGGTTGATTTATTAATTTTTAGTATCAAGAGTTCCAAAATTTACTTTCAAAACTTGATTTAAAAATTTAGAAAATAGAAACTAAAAATGAGTTATCAAATATACCTAATTTTAAAATTTGTAAAATTTTAAAATTGAAATTAAAGGAATTAAAATTATTATCAAATTAGTCCTAGGAAAATAAGAACTAGGAAGGGTACTAAATATTGTATTTATATCTTATCATTTATAAGGGAAATTATTATTTTTATTTTATTTTCTTAAATCAAACGATTACTTTTAGTGTGATTTGAGTGTGATTTGAAAATGTGTATTAAAATATAGATCCATGAGTCTTACTGTTAGAATATTAGGTGAATTACTATTTCATTCAATGTGATAAAAATTGTTCTTGTTTATAATAGAGTAAGAAAAATGTATATGTCAATAATAAGATATAATCTATACTAAATATTGTAACACTTTTCTCAAACTGGAGCATATATATTTTTCTTGCCTCAATCACAAAAAATATTGGTAAAAAGTAGCAATTGATATTGCCTTAAAGTGAATAGATCTCCAAGTTTCTATGCTCATTTGATATACAGTGTAGTACTTACTTTTCCTTCCATTACAACGTCTCTTATAAAGTGATATGTGTTGTGCTCTCAAAGGATACATTGAATTCTTATCTCTGTAAGTGGCTGCTTAGTTATCATTGAACATCGCAAGCGGTTCATCAAATTTGTTACTTAACTCTTTCAAAAGATTCTTGATCCAAATGAATTCACATGTGGTGTGAGCCATAGTTTTATGCTCGCCTTTGCACTTGACTGAGTGACTATACCTTGCTTCTTACCCCACCAACAAAGGTACAAATAGCGACTAGTTGATTTTATATCTCCTTTGGAATGTGCATAAACATCATCTGTATAACCAACACCCAAACCAGTGGTTTTCTTTAAATATCTTATAACTTTCCAACATGCTTTCTAGTAACACTAACGTGGATTCTACATAAATTGATTTAAACCACTAACTACAATGTCTAGTCTCGTGATAGTAAGGTAAATAAGATAACTAATCAAGATTCTATATCTCCTTACATCCTTAAATTATCATCATCAAGTATAAAATTATGATCCATATGAGTGTCAACTATTTTGTAATCAAGCATGCTTGTGTTAATTAACAAGTCTTGAATATAATTATGTTGAGAGAGAACTAAGCCATGCTTGTTTCTTGCCACTGTTCGCTTTTAGAGGTATGCCTTTGAGAGTGAATTTAGCTCAAGCTGTGTTGAGGATGAAGAATGAGAAAAATGTCAGGTGATTACCAAAAATGAGGACACTTCTTAAGGACACATCTAGGTGGTGTGCCTTTCACAAAGATATAGGCCATGAGATGCAAGATTGCAGACATCTGAAGAAAAAAATAGAAGATTTGTTGTCCAAAGGGGTATTAGGGTGACCTTGTGGGAAAACAAATGGCGAAGGAGCTGATTGATAGCCCGAATGTGAAACTTTGAGGCTACCTACTCCACCAGGTAGCAGGATAGAGCCACACAATAAGGCTAATGTAAGGACCATCCACACTATACATGAAGGACCAAGGCTCAATGGGACCTCTAGCAATGTACGTAAAAGATACGCTAGAGGCTTACGCAATTTACCCTATGTTTATAATTTGGAGAAAGGGATGTCCTCTATTGTAGTCACCTTCTTCGAGAAGGATAAGACTACTTTTCCCCATGATGACCCTTTGGTAATCACCCTACAAATAGCATCTTCCAATGTCTTCCAAAGCATGATTAGCACATGGAGCTCCATCGACCTTCTTTTTCTACTGATAATGAAAGCTCTAGGTATAAAGGAATGTAACATCATGAGGAGAGAGCTACCCTTAATGGGATTCAAAAGTAGCACTACCTATGAAGTTAGGACTGTGATGTTACTAGCCTTGGCGACGAGATATATAGTCATGACCAAATTTGTGGTAATTGATGTTCCATCCCATTGCAATGCCATTATAGGTAGACTATGGATACATAAGATAAAAGCAATTTCATCTACTTTCCACCAGATCATGAAATAACCAACTAAGGAAGGTATAAAAGAGATAAGAGGGGACCAAGAAAAGGCTAGGGTTGTTATAATGCTACAATTAGGGATGTGGTTCTAAATTAGCAATTACAATATGGGCCTTATCAAAAATGGCCAATGGTAAATGCCCAATGGAGTTGATTAATTCAAATGAAGTTTGAGACTTTCCAATCAAAGACAAAGGGGAATATTGCACTCTAAAATTATGAGTCGACTTATTAATAGAGGTCATGGAGCAACTATCTAAATTCCTAAGAGCCAAGTTCTATATCTTTGCTTGGAAGCCTACCGATATGCCTATCAAGGCTAAGATGGATCATTACATAATCCAAAACAAAAAATTGTATATGAAAATGGCCCTTAGGCTTGGGCTCTTGTGCATAGCCAGGAAGTGGTCTAAAAAAATCATGTTTGAAGCCCATGAGGGAAAGTGTGGCTCCTATTTGGGTGGAATAAGGATGTCCCAACGAATTATGAGACAAGGTTACTATTAGCCTGCTATACTAGTAGATTGCATAAGGTACACCTAGACGTGTGATAAATGTTAGAGGTTCTCCCTATTATTACATATGCCACCAATCACAATGATAGGGATTGTTAGCCTATGACTCTTCTACAAATGGGGGCTGGATATAATATTACCCTTACCACTAGCAGTGGGCTTAAAAAGATTCTTATTAATTGCCACAAATTATTTCTCCAAATGGATTAAAGTAGAACCTCTGGGAAGAATAAGGGAAGATGAGGTAATTCAATTTATTTGGAAGTTTATGGTTTGTTGCTTCAACCAACCCAAGGAGCTTGTTACCGACAATGGAAGGCAACTTATGGGCCATAACATCAAAGAATTTTCCACGAAGTAAAATAGTAAAATGTGTCATTCAATGCCATATTACTCACAAGCTAACGGTCATGCAGAATCTTCTAATAAACTAGTGATTAACCTATTACTCAAGAGCTCTTTTGTTGGGAATCAACACCTAACATCTAAAAAAGATTGTAAGTCTCCACGATAGTTTCTCACTCATTCAGTAGCATTGTCAACAATGAGCTAGAACTATTTTGTCAATCCATCATTGAAAAATTAATTTTGTAGCTACAAAGGATAATTGTGATGAGGGCACTAAATGAGAAAGAGTTTGAACCTATACCATGTTTCATGGAAAACATTTACTTCCATTTGAGAGAAAGTTACTATCCTAGCTCTCAGCTTTGATTTTTTTTATGGGAATAGAATTTTATCATAAACTTACTATGGGGAACTTGGGGGAAGTGACATAAGCCATGCCTTGGCCATGTCTTTTAGGGTGTAATGGAAACACCTCATTCTAAGTTGATCCTCGGTGAGTACATCGAAGGAAAAAGTTTGAATTGTTGAGTAAAAGTCCCTAATGAAAGATAGTGAGTCTTCGTTATGTAATCCAAGGAAAGAAGATAACATGAAAAATGAATGTTTCACAATTCAAAGTTCCAAGCAACCTCATGAGCCAGTTGTAGCATCCATTACTAGCCTTACAAACTCATTCATTGTGGTTTCTCTTTATGGCGGATTTTCCCCCATAATGGAAGTTTCAGATGAATGATCAAGGTTAGGTTCATAAATTTGCTCAATAAATGGTCGTGGGACCATAAAGTCTAGCCTTCTTGACAGCTTCCTACCTTGCATAAACTTTAAAAGCAGAATTTAAAATCACATTTCATGTGAAAAAATAAAAAAATAAAAATAAAAAATAAATATATTACATTTTTGTACACAAAAATACTAAACATGTAGAAATTAAAAGAAATAAATGGTACAATGATGCACATTTTAGTAAAAGAGAAAAATTAAATTAAGTTAGTACACAAAAGTTACAAACATGAAATAATTAAAAGAAATCAAGATGCAAGCAAAAGAAAGTAAATAAATAAAAGAAAAGAAAATCAAAAATAAGTTTTTTTTTAAAATCAATTGGTAAAATAATAAAAGAAAAGAAAATTACTTTTAAAAATAATTTTTTAAAGGTCTTTTAATTTTATTCAAAAATTTATTTTTTAATAAAAATAAAAGAAGATCTTAAATTTAAAATATTTAAAATTAATTGATAACTTAGAAAATCTAATATTTTAAATAAAAATCAAGATATTTACAACAAAAAAAGGTTTTTAAGAATTTGATAATAAAAATTTAAAATCGTTAGTCCACCCTGACAACGGTTCCAAAAACTTGAAACATGCAAAGGTTATCTTAGTTTTCAGTGCTATTACTGGTTTAACCTTACAATTATACCAAAAACTTGTTGTGCAAAGTTAGCCACATAAAGTTTGTATAATTTGTAAAATAGCTCACAAGTCCATGAATCACTTATAGAAAATGATAAGTATACTTCTAAGGTTGATTTAAAGAGGAATCAAGTGGTTTTTAAAGTGTTTAACCAATTCTTAAAAATGAAAATAAAATCATAAACATCCCATCACGATTGTCTTGGTTTGATATCTAAACTAATGAGAAAAAAAATAAAGATAGGTTTAATAAATATTTAGGCAATTAAATATATATATATAGTAGAGAATTTATAGGATATATTAACTACTTAATTATGCATGTTTAATATTAAGTATGTTATTAAAAATATGAATTAAGACTATTAATTCTTCATTTTTTTTGTATGAAAATATCCTAAGATAGGGATCATTCTCGTTGTTAATAATATATCAATTAATATCCTTAAGTGGGCCTACCAATTTATTAATTATTAAATTATGATTATTTTTTAAGAGATTAACAAATCATTTCATTTTATCTTTAGGTGGGTCAGACAATTTTAACTCTCACCAAGGTGTCTAAGTTAAGTATATAATTTAAGTATCTAAAAACTAACTTTTAGATTTAAAAATTGTTATGAAATATACCATCAATATAAATAATTCTTATAAAAACTTTGAAATAGGGTTCTCTAAATCATATCTAGAGTATTTCATCTAATATCTAATAGGTGCCTCTAAATCAAATCCATATAATTAAATATTAAATTTAACTCTATTGTTTATTTTGAAAAATATTTTGTCAATATATTTTTCTTCCATAAACTTCGTTTTAATCTTGATGAAGAAATAAAACTTAATACATTTTATTAAAAAAAATTAATCTAATTTAATTTTTCACATTTTATTTATGGCTAGATATGTATATTTTAATAAATAATCAATAAATTAAACATAGTATGTAAACAACATATAAATATAATCTAAAAAATATATATTTAAATATGCCTCAATAGAAATTTAGTATTGTTTATGTTCTAGAAACCAAACAAAACTACCGTATTGTTTATTGAATTGAATCTATGCTTATTACATAAACTGAAATTTGTTCAACTCTAAATTGAGATAAGAACTTAAAACTACTTAAAGAAAATCTAAAAATCTAGTAGAGAAGCTAAGAAGGATTAGAAGGGATAAGGGATAAGGGATGATGGATACAATGCAAATGGGGTCCTATTTATATGTGCATAAAGGAGAAAAATAAGGATCATAAGTCTAGTGTTGCACTATACACCATACAATTCTTCATGCCGCAACATAAATCGACTATTACATGATTTGGACATGATGCAATTAACTTGCTCCATGCACACAAATTTTTCATGCTATGACCCCCATAGAATCTTGGACGCATTATGTTCAATCTGTTAGCCTCGTGATGCAGCACAAAAAACATCCACCTTACAGCATGCATTTTTTTAATAAACTTCAAACCCATATTTTCATGTATCCGTTTTTTTAACAAATGTAATACATAAAATTTAATCTTTTAAATTTTATAGTTGTAATAGAGTGCAAGTATAATTTATGCAAGTATTGATCAATTTTATCTTTTCTTTGAAGCTAAAATTCCTGAAGAACAACAAAATATACCTTGATTTTATAAAGATAAATTTGTTTAAAATAATAGTAAAACTAAGAAAATATAAATCTATTTAATTATTAAGCATGCATAAAACCATAATATATTGAATACTTTTCAATACTCATCAGGTTCTATCCAGGTTCTTCTAGTGGGGAGGAGGTAAGTCATCCCTAGAAACACATTAAGGATCAATGCTTATAATTTAGACAATCAATGACATATATAGGAGAAAATGGGTGATAAACACGGTGAAGTATATGAAGAAAACTAAATACTCCTGGTTTGTTCGTCAACTTATTAGATAGGTTAAAACACTAGATTTATTTCATGTTGACAATTCTAGATGTTGAATCTAATTTATATGCTCACTAAATTCACCACCTAAAACTACTAATATGGATCTTGAAATAGATGAGTAAACAATTACAAAGAACCATGAGGCGTATTTTCGCAAGTGTATGAATCGTTCAAGTAATAAAGTGTACAAAAGTACGGATATCAAACCCACAAGGAATGACGTTACTAAGTACCAAAATTTGCTAACCCTAATTTTATTTGAAAACCCCAATTGTTGAAATTGTTTAAGAACCAAATTAACTTAAAGCTAAACGCAAATAACAAAATTTAATGTTGTTCACAAATGATTAAAAATGCTAAGGCATTTGATTTCGCTAAATCAATTCAATCCGATTTCAAGTCATGTTATATGAGAATCAAAGCTAAAAGTGATGGTTGAAAAACCCAAATTTACCTAATACTCTCTCTCGAGTTATATTAGAATTACTTATCTATGAAAACCAACTCTATTTCTACGAAGATTTAATCACAAACAAGCACATTGCAATTTATGGAATTTCTAGAATAACCACATACATCAGGCATTAGTTCTCACATTCGCATTCAACATATGATATTTATCACAAGAAGTATTCATTACACATCTCCTCTCGGTCTCAATATAATGCAACAAATCATCTAAATCTTGGCCAGAAATTTAAAAGCATTAAGCATGGAAATAAATACTCAACTTGAAAACAATGAATTCATATAACAATAACACAAGAAATCAGATTTTCTTGATTCAACTACATCATAGCCTTAGCAAAAATAAATTAGTTCATAACGGAAATAAGAATAAACATTATCTCAATTGAATCCATGAATAACAAATCTGAATAAAATGCAGAAAATAAAAGCTAAGGAGAAGAGATGAGAAACTCTTGAAGATGAAGACTTGGTAGCAACAATGGTGATGATCCTTCAAGCTTCTCCAAACTTTCTCTCCAAAATTGCTTTTTCTTCTCCAAAAATGACTCAGATCTGCTCTCTCTGCCGTTCTCTTCTTTCTCCATCATATTGTATATAGAGATCTAGGGTTTTGGGGGCAATTTTGGAACAAAATAACATAAAAAATGTGTTTCCGGACGAAACTCGCCGGCGGCGACATTATTCTTGTTGCGGCGAGATTTCTGGAAAAGTTACGATTTTGGTTCGGTTAATTCTCGTCGACGGCGAGATTAATGTGGCCGGCGGCGAGATTCACTTGGCCGGCGGCGATACTATGTTGGCCAGCAGCGAGATTACTTTGGTCGGTGGCGAGATTAATTTGGCCGGCGGCGAGATTAATTTGCCAAAACCCGTGCTCCCTGCATGATTTTCACCGTATTCTTTTTAAGATTTTCACCAGCGGAGAGAATCTTCTCGTCGGCGGCGGGATTCCAAATTTTGAAACTTTGTTTTCTTTTTATTTGCATTCAATCCCGATCATTGAAATTTGTCCCAAATTTCTCCAAAATCATGATTTTACCTAAAATTGCACTATAAACACGAAATACCCGTGAAATGACATTTGTGGATTAAATAATCAAATAAACACAATTTTCACACAAATATCAACATTTAAATCATAACAAAAATGCAATAATTTGACTCTTATCAACAACCCTCAACCAGCTTCTTGCTAGTCTCTAGCAAGAAAAGCGATCTATGAATAAATTTAAAGGAGACATTAAAAGAAAAATTCAAAGAAAATTTATTCTATTTACAACATTACATTAGGTGGCCCTAGTAGGACGAGTTGTAGTCTCATGAGGGCTTCCAGTGATGATACCCACAAACATCTTACCTATAACTATCCTAACTCAAAACAATAAAATCACATAACAATTAATTTGCACAAATGTCTCAAAAATTGTAAATAACATAGAACACATAGAATAATTAAATGTCACGTAAGCTTTAAGAAATCTCAAATGCCAATTTCACTTTTGTTATTGACTCTTAAACATCCATCAAACCACAAACCAATAGCCATAATGCCCGGATAATATTATGCATAACATCCACAAACAAAAAGGTGAAATCTCAAACTCCATAGGCTCACTTTTCAAACCTCTCTCCACTAATGAATGAAAATACACCACCTCGGATTAGTAGGACTTTATGAGACTTGTAATGATAGGCTTAGGTATTTGGTTAAGAAAGAACGGGAAGTGTCAAAATACAAATAAGGGCACTTATTAGATTAAACACAACCAATTAAGTAAAAGAGTAACACCATTTAACCCAAATTATTTCTTCCGATCATAACCCATTTTTAAAAAGATAAACAAAATTCTTCCTCAATCTTTCTCCTCAATACATCCATCACTAACACTCTTTTATTTATTAGAATGTGAAGGCTTTCTTCTTCTTTTTTCATCCTTACTCCAATTGCTCTTGAAAAGCCAACCACTTTCTTCCAATATATGTGGAAGATTTCTCCAATTTCTCTTGAAAAGCCAACCACTTTCTTCCAATATATGTGGAATTATTTTTTTTTTCATCCTTACTCCGATTGCTCTTGAAAAGATATAATCCCCAACCAATTTCTTCCAATATATGTGGAAGATTTCTCCAATTGCTCTTGAAAAGTTTGTGTTCAAAATTAAGTGCTCTTAACAAATAAGGTAAGAATTATATATATATATATATATATTGGCTCAATAAAAGGTAGGTTATAGAAGGCAAAAAGAAAGAAAAGTAAGACTAACAATATATTTAAATAGGCTCAAAGAGGTAACTAGTGATATAAGGATAACAAGGTAGGCTTAAAATGGCACAATCGATCCAAAAATGGCCTACATCATATCCTAAACAGTCCAATTCCAAATTATTTCACCTCAAGATGTTTTCAAATGAGTTCTAGAGTTTGTTGAGATCACAAAAATGTCCATGAAAAATTCGCACATAAGACTTCTACAAGCATTTAGACTAATCAACCAAATCATACCACATACCAAAAGAGTCGCCAACTAGGTAAAATCAACATTTGAAATTATCTTTAAACCGAAGCAAAATTTAATGTCTTCTAAAAGCTACTTGTTATCACAATCACATTATTATCATCAACATGCAAATTAAAACAAGTAAAATACAAATGAGAAAAAAAATAAAATAATAATAAAAATAATAAAAATAAGACAATAAAGAAATAAAAGAAATTAAATCAAAATGCAGAAAAATAAATAGAAAATCAAAATTAAACACAAATAAACACACAAACAAAACTACTAAAAATGAAGGGAAGAAAATATTTATCATTTATCGCACCCCCAACCAAAACCTTACATTGTCCTCAATGTAAGAAAGGAAAGAGAGATCTCCTTTCCACCAGCGGTGAAACTACCCTCGCCGGCGGCGAACGTAATATTTTTTTTAGATGGGATGGCATTGGCTTTAGCTCAATCTTGTTGGCTTCATTATTTACCACTGAGGTTGGAGTTTCATTTGTTCCCAACTCCTTAAATGTTTCATCATTGCATAAATATTCATCAGGTGCTGCCAGTAATTCGGAACATTGTCTCATCCCCTCATCTTCCTCCTCAATTGTTGTAGATTTCACAAGGCAAGCTTCTAGTGGTAGCAATGGAGTTCTCTCCTCAAAAGTTTCCGAGATTAACCTGTCAAGAGTGTTAATTTGAAAACAAGAATGTACGTCACTTGGAAATTTTATTTCTTCAAAAACATCAAAAGTCACTTGTTCATCTTGCACCCGTAGAATGAACTTTCCTTACTGAACATCAATCAATGTTCTTCCAGTTGCAAGGAACGGTCTCCCCAATATCAACAGTATCTCTCTATCTTCCTCCATGTCAAGCACCATAAAATCTACAGGGAAAATAAATTTGTCGACTTTAATTAAAACATCCTCAATTACCCCTCGAGGATATTTCACCGATCGATCCGCTAATTGTAAAGAGATTGAAGTGGGCTTCACTTCTCCCAGTCCTAGTTTCCTGAAAACAGAAAGTGGCATCAAATTAATGCTTGCTCCTAAATCACATAGGACTTTATCAAAATTGCAACTTCCTATAGTACAAGGTATAGTAAAACTCCCTGGGTCTTTCAATTTTGGTGGCAGTTTTCTTTGAAGAACTGCACTGCATTCCTCATTTAGCATGACAGTTTCATAATCTCCCAGCTTCCTCTTCTTTGATAGAATTTCCTTCATGAATTTTGCATACTTGGGCATTTGTTCCAACATCTCTGCAAAAGGAATGTTAATATGCAATTTCTTAAAAATATCTAGAAATTTATCAAATTGATTATCAAGCTTTTTCTTATTCAATCTTTCAGGATATGGGATAGGAGGCTCATATTTCACATATGGGGAAGGTTGAATATCTTGGGATCTTGATGGCTTTTCTTTAGATTCTTCCATCTTTTTCTCCGATTTCCTCTGCCATTCAAGTTCTTTTCCACTTCTCAATGTGATAGCCTTTGCATGCTCTTTGGGATTTATTGTGTCACTAGGCAGCGATCCTTGAGACCTTTCTGCAATTTGCTTTGAAAGCTACCCCAGTTGATTTTGGATGTCCCTGTTGATTGCCTCTTGATTTTTGAAATTTGCTATTGTCTCCTCAATGAACTTTCCCAAAATTTCTTCCAAATCTGTTTGTTTTTTCTCTTGGGGTTGGTAGGAAGATGATGACGGTTTGAATCCTCCTTGGTTATTTCCCCATGACAAATTTGGATGATTTCTCCAACCTGGATTATAGGTGTTCAAATATGGGTTATGTTGAGGTTTTTGGAAATTTGAAACATAATTTGCTTGCTTAGCATTTGGTGAAGCAAATGGATTTCCAACTTGGCACTCGATACTAGCATGATTTCCACCACATAAATCACATTGTGTAGTTGGTTTGGATTCGAATTTGGATGAAAAAGAATCCATCTTTCTTGAAAGAATAGTAACTTGAGCCGACAAAGCATTCACTGAATCAATTTCATGCACTGCTGCTGGTCTTTTTGCAATTACTCGCTCTGAATGCCACTGATTGTTGTTTTCTGCCTTAATCTCTAACAACTCATGAGCATCTTCTAGTGTTTTTTCCCATTAAAGACCCTCCAGCTGCAGCATCAATCATTGCACGATAGTTTGAAACCAACCCATTATAAAATGTAGAGACTTGCAGCCAAATTGGTATACCATGATGTGGGCACTTCCTCAACATTTCTTTAAATCTTTCCCAAGCTTCATACAATGATTCTTGGTCATACTGTGTAAAAGATGTGATTTCATTCCTCAATTTTACCATCTTAGCAGGAGGAAAGAACTTGGACAAGAATTTCTGAACCAATTCATTCCATGTTGTAATTGATCCCGGTGGTAGTGAGTTTAGCCACTCCTTGGCTTTATCCCGAAGTGAAAAAGGAAAAACCCTCAATCTTATAGCATCTTCGGACACACCATTTATCTTGTAAAGATCACACACCTCTAGAAAGTAAGCAATATGCGCATTTGGATCATCCTTTGACATTCCCCCAAACTGATTTGATTGAACCATTTGGATAAAGGATGGTTTTATCTCAAAGTTATTGACTTGAACAGTTGGCCTCCTTATACCCGAAGTAGTTCCAGCAACATTAGGCACAACATAATCCCTCAAAGCTCTACGATTTCCACCTCCCTCAACAAATGGTGGATCCATGGCTGATTGTCTATTAGGAGCTGAGGTTGAACGCCTTCTCTCTCGGTTTAGACGCATATATGTTCTATCAATCTCCGAATCAAATGGAAGAAGGTTAAGGCTTCTTGTACGTCTCATACAAAAATCCTACAACCAGAAAATCAACTACAACAAAAACAACACAAAGTTACCTTCTTTTTTTATGATAAATAAAATAAAATAGAAAAATAAACAAAATTAAAATTGAAACAATGATAAAGGAAATTAACTTCAAATTAAAACTAAGATTAGGTAGTATCGATATTAATAAAATCAAACCATTCCACGGCAACGGCGCCAAAAACTTGATGCGTATTTTCGCAAGTGTACGAATCGTTCAAGTAATAAAGTGTACAAAAGTACGGATATCGAACCCACAAGGAATGGCGTTACTAAGTACCGAAATTGACTAACCCTAATTTTATTTGAAAACCGAATTGTTGAAATTGTTTTAAAAGAAAATTAACATAAAACTAAACGCAAATAACAAAATTTAATGTTGTCCACAAATGATTAAAAACGCTAAGGCATTTGATTTCGCTAAATCAATTCAATCCGATTTCAAGTCATGTTATATGAGAATCAAAGTTACAAGTGATGGTTAAAAAACCCAAATTTACCTAATACTCTCTCTCGAGTTATATTAGAATTACTTATCTATGAAAACCAACTATATTTCTATGAAGATTTAATCACAAACAAGCACATTACGATTTATGGAATTTCTAGAATAACCACATACATCATGCATTAGTTCTCACACTCGCATTCAACATACGGTATTTATCACAAGAAGCATTCATTACACATCTCCTCTTGGTCTCAATATAATGTAACAAATCATCTAAATCTTGGCCAGAAATTTAAAAGCATTAAGCATGGAAATAAATACACAACTTGAAAACAATGAATTCATATAACAATAACACAAGAAATCAGATTTTCTTGATTCAACTACATCATAGCCTTAGCAAAAATAAATTAGTTCATAATGGAAATAAGAATAAACATTATCTCAATTGAATCCATGAATAACAAATCTGAATAAAATGCAGAAAATAAAAGCTAAGGAGAAGAGATGAGAAACTCTTGAAGATGAGAAACTCTTGAAGATTAAGACTTGGTAGCAACAATGGTGATGATCCTTCAAGCTTCCCCAAACTTTCTCTCCAAAATTTCTTTTTCTTCTCCAAAAATGACTCAGATCTGCTATCTTTGCCGTTCTCTTCTTTCTCCATCATATTGTAAATATAGATCTAGGGTTTTGGGGGCAATTTTGGAACAAAACAACATAAAAAATGTGTTTCCGGACGAAACTCTCCGGCAGTGACATTATTCTCACCGCAGTAAGATTTCTGGAAAAGTTACGATTTGGTTCCGCTAATTCTCACCGGCGGCGAGATTCACTTGGCCGACAGCAATACTATGTTGGCCGACGGCGAGATTACTTTGGCCGGCAACGAGATTAATTTGGCAGGCGGCGAGATGAATTTTCCAAAACCCATGCTCCCTGCATGATTTTCGCCGTATTCTCTTTAAGATTTTCACCGGCAGCGAGAATCTTCTCGCCGACGGCGGGATTCCAAATTTTGAAACTTTGTTTTCTTTTTATTTGCACTCAATCCCGATCATTGAAATTTGTCCCAAACTTCTCCAAAATCATGATTTTACCTGAAATTGCACTATAAACACGAAATACCCGTGAAATGATATTTGTGGATTAAATAATCAAATAAACATAATTTTCACACAAATATCAACATTTAAATCATAACAAAAATGCAATAATTTGACTCTTATCAAACCATACCAGAGGTATCATATCCAATCCAATGCTTGAGTAACTTTCTAAAAACATTTAACTGAATAAAGTCAAAGAGAATGAGTTTTGAGTTTGAAAGCATAAAAAGTATACCGTGAAGTATGAATAGAATGACATACTTATAGGCTTAAATCAAGGAAAATATCATAATATTTTCTTGACTTATAATATCAAATAAGATATTATTTTGACATTAATTAATATATTAATGATTTTTTATATACGAAGATATCAAATCTTTAAGTATATACTAACTATACCTATTTGACTATTCAAATGTGACATTGACCAATCAATGGTGTCACGAGTAGTTGGAGAAATTTCTCTAACATATCATATTATTTTTCTAGCACATATAAAATGAAAAGGGAAAACTCACAAAATGGTTTGAGATATTCATATTTCAAAACATTTATAGATACCAAATTCATGAATATTATTTCTAGTTTTGATGGCACATGCTAGGCATTTGCCTAACTTGGTATGATTTAATCTATATTTTAATAGATAGTAAACATAAGAACATGTTTGATGCTTGATAAGATGAGCATGTGAGCTACTCAATGAATTAATTCTAATTTATAATCCATAGAGAGAGATTTAAATCTCGATAGGGTGGTTGCAATCATATATATTATTCTTTTAAATTGTATTCCTATTTTATATAATAGAAATAAAACTTATTTATCTAATCAATAAATAAAAATAATGATAATAATAAAATGATCACATAAATTTAAATTGATGCACATGGTTATCTACATTTTTATAGCTTTTGTGTATTGTATAATAAATGAGTTAATCCGAATTATTGTTTAACACACATAATGATTTATCTATACGGGTTTTGTTAATGTTATGCTAGTCATTTATGACAATGCATATTATTTTTGCTTAAAAATAATGTATATTAATTTACTATTTTTTTAGTAGTTATAACATAAAATTCAACGAAAATGATGATTCCAATACAAATATTAGTTGACTATCTTCCAAATTGTATTACTTATTTTATATAATAGAAATAAAACTTATTTATCTAGTCAATAAATAAAAATAATGATAATAATAAAATGATCACGTAAATTTAAATTGATGCACATAAATTTAAATTGATGCACATGGTTATCTTCATTTATATAGTTTTTTTTTTTGCATATATATAATAAATGAGTTAACCCAAATTATTGTTTGACACAGATAATGATTTATCTATGCGGGTTCGGTTCATGTTGTGTTAGTCACTTATGTTCATCTTACACCGTATAACAGTGCGTATTATTTTTTTCTTAAAAATAAGATATATTAATTTACTATTCTTTTAATAGTTATGACATAATATCCAATGAAAATGATGATTCCAATACAAGTATTAGTCAACTATGTTTTTTGTTATCATTGACACAAAAATGATGATTCAACACAAATATAATTTTCTCATAAATGAATTAATCGGACACCCATGAATTAAATGTATATACAAAAACAATATGAATTGTAACCTAATTAAAAGTGTAACAACTTTTATATGACTAAAATAATTATCCAAGTATAACAATATAAATACAATACACAATAAAACTATCAAATACAACAATTCAGAATATGTATGATATATTTGCTATATAAATATTTTGATATTTATTGGTATAAGAAAAACAAAACTAAAGCTAAAATAAATGAATAAGGAATGGCATTTATGTCTTGAGATGCTAAAACAACTACCAAAATCTACTCAATTCTTTTATGTATAGAATTAAAACTACCGATTACAATAATCCATAAGAAGAAAGAAAAAAAAACTGAAGCTAAAAGAGTTTTAGAAAATAAGGCTTTAAAAACAATGAACAAAGGAAGGTCATTTATGTCCTCACATACTAAGAAATAACTGCCAAAACTCACTATCATTAAGATTATATATATATATATATATATATTATGATTATTGTTGCTGCTGCTACAAAAACTTCACCCTTTAAAGCTAAACTGTTCAGACCATTTTTTAAATCAGCAGGATGTTCGAAGTATTTTTGAGACATCTCCAAATTTTCAATTTTTAAATCCATGACATGTGCATATTATAAAGCTTTGACTTGTGAAGATCTTGTTTAATTATTATTAATGCTTGTTCTTTTTTAAGTTCGCAAATAATTTTCGAGCCAAACAAAATTCAATTTTAGATCAAAACCTTCTTTTTATTTTCTTTTTTTCTTTTTTTCCTTAGGATCAAAGTAAATAATCTTTATATGTGAGTATTATTAACAAATATATGTTCTCGAAATCACGAGTTTGTTTTGTTATTTTTAAGATATTTTTGGCTTCAAAATGATTTAATAATAAACAATTGAAGAGTTGTACCTAAAAGCATTCAATTGCAATCGGAAAAGAAAAAGAGGATAACATATGTAAACCTTACATATGTATCAATCAAATGTAAGAGGGTGAAAAAAAAGAAATTAAGAGACATGCATTTTAATGTGGGTCGTGGCAATGATTAATGTGTGCCATGATGCAAGATAATTTTATCATAATTTAAATGCGTACTCAATAAACGCATGTCGCGATGAGGATAAAAGTGTGCAAGAGCACCCAATAGTTTCTCACTCACGATCCATAATTTTTTCCTCGTTTCAATGTCTCCTCCATCTATAAGTACTACCCTCAGCCCCCTTTGTAATCATCCTAACTCATCTATGCATTTTTGAGTTTTTACAATTTTTTTAAAGTTTTTCTTTAAGTTCTCTCAATTTTGAGATCTGAATAAGTTCTATTTTATGTTTACTTTTTAAACAATCTAGATTAGACTATCATAAATAAGTGATAATTATAAGAAGATTTTTTACACAAAAAATTGTTACAGAAGTTATCTATAAGAATAAAATTGAGGTATTAATTTTAATTGTATTCTATTTAAAGATTTAATTTTATGTATTAATCTAAATGTTATATTTAATATATTGGTCATTTATTAAATTAAACATGTCTGGCTGATTGTGATAATAGAATTTTAGTTTTGTTGATATGTTTGTGTAAATTATTTAGTTGAATATTTTTAATAATTATTAAAAATAAATTATTTTATATTCAAGAATTTTACAAAGTTTATTATTGAAAGATATATTGACGATATATTTTTCATAATATATTTAAAATATAAAAATTTGATTTTAGAAAAATAACTATAAATCTAACTTAGAATTATATTCTATTTCAAAGTTTTTATAAGATATATTATTGAAAACTATCTTGAGAACACTTATTTGGGCCTTTAGGCAGCTCTTCAAATGGATTTCTAATTTTTAGGGTGAACAGTTGTGGCCAATTGGCCTATTTGAATTTCGATGTTCTTTATTGAAGTTTCAGTCTTATAGATTCTATTTTGGGCCTCCTATGGAAACTTTGAAGTGTTAGTTACTATATCACCAATCAAGTCTTCTATAGACTTACCTTAAGGTTGTTACAGTGATTGGGGGAGGGGTCGAGGTTGGTATTGTTGATCTAGGCTGTGGTTAGGGAATCCAAATTGATTGTTGGGAACACCTATTTGATTATTACACGCATAGCTAAAATTTGGGTGATCCTTCCATCCAGGTTATATGTATTATTGTGATGATCACACCTAGGCCTCTATCCTAGAAAACCATCAACAACAGTAGCATGTTCCTCTAGAAGGGTAAGGCACATATCAATAAGGTACCACACTATAGAACAATTGCCATAAGTCTTAAATTATCCTATAGCCAACTGTTGCACCAAAGTAATAAGATTATTTATTTGTTGCTCAAAGTATGAGTTAGTGCTTACCTTATTTACCTTGCCTTGTAGATTAGATCGTATGCCAAATTATATAGAATTTTCAACCATGGTTTCAATCAAAGATCATGCTTCAAGTCGTGCTTTTTTTACCAATGCCCTACTATTTGCAGCATCAATCATATTTCTCTCTATGGGTGCTAACCCTTCGTAGAAATATTGAAGTAGAAATTGATCACTTATTTGGTGTTGTGAATAGCTAGCATATAACCTTTTGAACTTATATTAATATGCATAGAGTGTTTCCCCATTGGATTGTATAATTCGACAAATTTGTTTCCTTATTGTTATGGCTCTAGAAGTTGGGAAATATTTCTATAGAAACTACCTTTTCATCTCATTCCATGTGGTAATAGATCCGAAGGGTAGATAATAAAGCTATTCCTTAACACTATCCTCCAAAGAAAACAAAAAAGCTCTAAATTTTACTTGTTCTTCTATGGTCCCTACAAATTTCATGCTGGAATAAACTACATGGATTTCTTTCAAGTTTTTGTTCGGGTCCACTCTAACTAAACTCTTGAAAATAGGAAACAAATGGATCAGTCCTGACTCAAGTAAAAACCTACCACCACACTAGGGTATACCATGTATAGCGATTGCTACTCCAAGTCAGGTGCATCTAACTCCATCAGTTTCTTTTCAACCACTTCCATGTCATTCTGATTGGTTTCTACGTCACGTAAAAAAACAGATTTAGTTGTATTTTTTTGCAGTGGGTCTAATAATCCTTTTGATCTCAAGTTGTAGGAATGTGTATTGTTGCATTTTGATAAGTGCTTGAAAAGCACTAATATTACATAATTTTATTGTGCTTAATTATAATAAATAAAATTTATTATACCATGTTTTTATATCAATATTTATACAAATCTATATGATCGAAATTATGGTTATATTTTGTTGTATTTCAAGTGTCTTTACCTACAAAATGTATAACTTTGCCAATACATGAAAAACAACACTTAAAGCACTTAATTTACACCCTAGGAGCTTAAAAGAATAAAACATGTAAGCTTTACATGAAAAACCAACTAGTTTGTAAAGTGTATAAGGCAATTTTCAAGAAAGTGAAGCATGCTGCAGCGAAGAAATAAGTGTACCATGATGCATACTATTCGGTTTGAAATTACAAAGGCATGTTGAGTTTTATGTGACGTGGCATGGATTAATGTGGACCGTGATGCAACCCTCTCGGTTTGCAATTTCTCAAAACCCTTTGTACCCACACTCTACCTAATAATTAGTTTTTAGGTTTCTCGTTCAGCTTCCAAATTATAAAATAGGCAACCATACATAGTTTTTAGTTTTGTGTAAAATTTAGATTAACCGTTTGTGAAGAAGATCCAAGGATTTGGAAAAACTAGTGACAACTTGTTCAGAGACCTAAAATAGTCTTCAACAAAAGGGGTATTTTTAATTGTATATATTTTTACTCTTTATGTAATTTGATAGCTTTTATGATTGAATTAACTATTGTTAATTTAACTATGATTGGTTAAATCGACATATGTGACTTTAGTCTCTACTTCCAATGATTGGAATAATAGTTTTATGATTTAAATAAATAAAAGTTTTAGATTTATTTTTTATTCATAATTTTCATATCTTTAATCATAAATAATCATAAACTCATGATGGATCAAGTCTTGATTTATGATTAAAGCAAGTCTTCATTTGTGATTAAAGAAAATATATTAGAATTAAGCATTAGACACTTATGTTCTTAGTTGTGCAAAAAGAATAATAGTCTATTCTAATTTCATTGATTTATATTAAATTAGAAGATTAAAAAATAATTTTAATTATAAATTAATGATGGACTAAATCTTAATTTATAATTAAATAATATATCTACCTTAATTTTATCAATTTTTCATTTTAAATCCAACTAAAAGAAGTTATTAGTTAATTGAGAACTTTGATTCATATATATATTTCTTTAGTTTATTAATTAATCAATTTCAACCTCGATCAATATAAAATTGATTAATTGAATATCATTGAAAACTCATAATAATTATAAAATTTTATTTAAAAAGAAAATAAATCAGTGAATCTAACTTATATTTAAATCTTTTAATTCGTTTTATCCATGAAAGGTTATGCTTGCTAAAATTCTATATATACCAATCATCCAAAGATTCGACTATAGTTTAATTTATCTCTTTAAGTTATCGCTTTCATTTATCTACTTACTTTCTTAAGATATAATTTAATTTAGAATTTATAATTATTTTCTATCAAACCGGCAAATTATTAGAGTGTTTAAGACTTGTTTTTCTTAACTGAATTAAAAAAAATAATTTAACTTTTTAAAACCACTGCAATTCTTTAAGAAGCAATCTTAAGAGTATACATATTGTTTATTATAAGTGATTTATGTACTTACAAGTTTTTTTTAAATACAAAATTTAACTATCAAAATTTTATGCATCATATTCGATGTATTCCTGAAAATTAGAATTTAGAAAAGTTAGTAAAGTAAAACAAAAAATTTAAAATAAAAAAAAAAACTATGGCTTATAATTAGTAGCCAAATTGTAAAGTCAATCTTTGACAATGGCAACAAAAACATGACAATTGAAAACACACAAATATACTTGATCAATGCATAAGTGATAATTAGTTTAAGAATAAAAGTTATTGTACTCATGAAGATTGTTAACGATTTCTACTCATAATTACTAGTTTGTTAGTAAATTAATTAAAACTAAAACATGAGATTTTTGATTGATTTTAAAGAAAATAACATAAAGCAAATAAATGTAAGTTAAATACGAATGCAAGATAAATATGATCATGAGACTATCCTCATCGCCAATAATTTGACTAACACTATTTAGTTTCGTAAATCCAAAATTATTATCATAATCTAAAATCATTCTTGAATTCTTAACTTTAACTTTAGAAATCTAGGTACACTTAAGACTTTTCACATTTTTCTTACTATATAATGATAACGATATAATCTATTAACTAATCTAACCTAAAGGTTCACTACTAGATTTAATTCATTCATTGCATAAAAATCTAAAAATGAGATAACTAAACTAGGTAATGTTAGAATGATCGTTTAACCTTTAGCAAAGGTATTCAACCCTACTTCTGATAGCAACCACAAAGTATCATTTTGAATAAGAGTATTACCAATTATATACTAATTAACATTTCAGATTAGATATAAACATACTCATGCAATAAACTAGTTGGTCATATATCTTCAACATGTATAGTTTTGATATTTAAACATAAAATTTAAACTAAAATTTATCATGATATTAAATGAATTTAAACAATAATCTAAGGTTTAGAATTGTCCACAATCATATGATAAGTGTAGCTAGACATAGAAATCATTAAAATCATACTAATGTTCATGAAAACAACAAAAGAAAAGGGAAGAAATTTTAGGACTGTTGTGCTAGAAACTTGTTCTTTTTTACCTCCTTTAATATCCTTGAGTAGAAAAACTATTTATGATTAATCCTAATTAACCTATTTATACTACTAGATTTAAAGGGAAATAAGTGTGATTAAAATACTAGAAAATTAGACCTTAATATGTAATTTTTGACACACGGGCAGCGGTATGCAAACATTCCATGCCGCGGTGTGCGACCAATTTACAAACCCATAATAGAACCCGAGAAGAATGGGTTGTAACACACAATAAACCATGCAACAGTGGCCTTTGTTGTTCCAAAATTCCTAAGAAAGTCAAGAGGAATATACCACAGCGCACGTTCTTTGGTCACAACATGCATTGTTTTTCCAAGATACATAGTGAAACTCAAGAATAGTGTGCCGCAATGCACATATTTCTTTGCTCTAGTATGCTTGTAATTCTTCCATTGTTCAACTTTAACCTTTCTACTCTAAATATACATTTTTGTTTCTTTTTGTTCCTATTGTCAACTAACACCTATACAACACCAAATAAACACATAAATGCATACTATACTATAAAATACAAATACGTGAGAATTAATATACAAAAATATACATGTTTTAATTTAAAAGTAAATAAAATATTAAAAAAAAAACCTTGGGATCCGTATGTAGCCGTACCCTTGTTTCAAAAATATGTCTTTCTCAAACTAATATTCTACTCCTCCCCATTTTATTAAATGTCCGACTATAATCAAATTTTGAAAAGTAACGTCATTTATCAATTTTATCTTTTTGAAAATAAGAAATTAATTTGGATCCAAATAACATACACAAATTATATATATTAATTGACCTCAAAATAACATTTTTATCAAATATACAAATCAAACAAGGCCAAATCACAAAATTTTTGCTCAATTTTTGTTGCACAAATTTTCAATTAATTTTATAATTGTAAAAAGTTCTTGTTTGAGATATGTCAGAAAATTGTGGTCGAGTATAGAAGTAGCGTCAAGCCTACCATATCAAGTAACACAGAATCTTTACAGGAAGAATGAACAAAGATCATATCTTCCATTTCCTCATTCTCCTACGCCTCTGGCATCTCAGGCGCGTTAGACAATTCTTGAGAAGCTTTATTACATACTTCATACCCTGTCTTCTTTCATTTATATATTTAAATTTCAAATGCCTTCAAATTATAGCTCAGGATGTTGGAACTATTTGAGAAATGTTCCTTCAAGTAAGATCCCTTTTTGCCCTAAGAGTACACATATAATTGCTCTTAACTAGCTAATTAGGTCAAATTTAATTCCCTAAATCAGTTTGTAACTTTCAATGATGAGTGTTCTTCTTGTATTATACAGATTTTGTACATGGACTTATTATCTTTATAAATAAAGGTTTTGCTTTAAAAAAATAAAAATAAATAAAAACCTGAAATTTGATGTTATTTTCCGATTTAAATTCAGTAAAATGGTTTTTCTCAATGACAATTTTCTACGACGTACCGTACATGGTACTCCATAAATCATACCAATTAGATGTAAATTAACTGATACATTTTTCATACATAACTTCAATGACACATTTTTCACAAATAAAATGATTTAAAACACTTATTTTAAATAAATGGACTTAACAACACATTTAACCTAAACAAAATAACCATTAAGACACTTCACGACACTTCACCTTTATGTATTGGTATATATTGTTAGTAGTTGTCAAAATAAATATTTATTTATTTTAAATTATTTTAATGAGTAAAATTTATTCAAGAAAATCCAATTGTTCAAAGGAGTCTGATGTACCTTATATTAATATGTAGGATAGAATGACCATTTCTTGTAAATTTTCTCTCTGTATATAAAGTGAAACTCCATACTAGGTGATAATTTCACACATCACAGACATGATATGACATGAAAATACAATTTAATTCGTTCAATGCACACGTCTTCTTAGAATTTGGTTTGAATTCCCTCCCGGTAATTTAAATTTAATTCGTTTAATGCCTACGCCTTCTTAGAAGTTGGTTTGAATTCCCTTCCGGTAATATGAAATAATGTTAGTATAAATTGTATATCCCAAAATAAATTATATCAATTGAACAAAAAAATATTTAATTAATATTTAATATGATAATTCAATACAAAAATGACAAGTATTTCTTGTTTAAATAATTTTATTTTAGTTGAAACAAATGACACATTTATAACACGATTTATCGCCCTTGGCTATAACCAATATAATTAATTAAGAATATATACATTATTTACTCTAAAAGTAGAGAAATTATTAGTTCATCCTGACCAAGCTGATTTGGTTATCTAAATCGACATAGAATGAGATATAAACTTTACATATTTTCTCTATACTCGTAAGTCATCAAATTTTAGCAGCACTTGTTGCCTAAAGTGTAATGTCTTAAAGGAAGTCCTTAATATTTTTGGTTAATAAAAATAATGGTCTCAACAGGTCACACTATTTGTAGTGCATTCAGCTGGTTGCTTCTATTATTGGCTAGCAACACAACACAAACAACTAAAAGAAACTTGGATAGTGCATAAGTCGGAGGATTTTGAGCAAAGTATTGGTTGGGCTATACTTATTTTTTGTATTGGTCTATTGCCACCCTCTCTACTGTTGGTTATGGTGATTTATATCCAATCAATAAAGCTGAAAAGATCTTTAATATGTTACATGCTATTCAGCATTGGCCTTACTGCTTATTTGATAGGAAACATGAGCAATTTAGACGTCCACAGCACTGATCGAAATTTCTTCATGGTAATTTCTGCCATATTCACTTTATTGGGAATAACTTGTTTTAGCAAAACAAATTATGACATGTAGTATTGCTTAAAATTTACAGCGAAGTTATAACCCCTTTTGTTCCCTCATCTTGACTTTGGTAAAGGTGCCATAAATGAAATACTGGGGTATGCAAGCAAGAACAGGCTACCAGAAGGTCTGAAAGAGCAAATGTTATCACACTTGGAACTCAAGTTCAAAACAGCAGAAATAAAGCAAGATCAAGTACTGGAAATGCTACCAAAAGCGATAAGATCCAGAATTTGTGTTACAGTTGGAAAGACCTATCTGTTTAAAGGAGTCTCCGAAGACCTTATTGTTCAATTGGTAAAATCATTAACTTTCTATCATTAAACCTGATTTCAATTTGTAATCTCAACTTGACAGAAAAAGACAATTTCCCTAGTTTGATAATTTCTTGGTTACTAGCTACCTAACCATTTTTGTTTTTTACTTAAAGATTATCTTACCCTAGGACGAATTCTTGGATTTCAAAAAATTTACAGGGCTCACAGTTTACGTTTTCTTATAGGTGTCAGAAATGCAAGCAGAATATTTTCCACCAAAGGTAGATATTATCGTGCCAAACAAAGTTCCAAATGATTTCTACATTTTGATAACGGGTTCTGTGGTATGGCATCATCTCTCTTAGTAACTTACTTAACACATGCAAATTTGGTAAAATAGTGCAACCCTTATTTGAAACTGCACGATTTGCTAGTATACAAGAATGGAAGGGAACTGAGCAGGTATATTTGGGAAGCTTTATTTTGTACATCCATTGGACTTCTTTATCAGTGTAAGGTAGTGTATGTTCCCCTAACAGGTCTATTGACTCCAAGAATAAAGAAAAAATGTCAAACCTGGCAAAATGATGATGGGAATATAAAGTCCTAGATAGGAAAGAAGAAATATAGGAGGAAAATTCGTCCATTAAGAAAGACATGCTCAAAAGATTAACACAATCCAACAGAAGGAACTGTCTGTTTGGAACCAAGTCACTTACCTCAACTCCAAGGGGTATTGACTAAGTGACCATACTACTTGTCTCGTGAAGGGCCCGAAAATCTGTTACAGACATGAGAATTATTCAGATTTAGCAATCTAGGTGAAAAAAATACAGAGCAGCAACACATTTCTAAAACTTTAATCCCACATTAGTAACAAAGACAAGTACAACAATTCTGCTTCAGATAATTAAAAAAAGTATAACATGGTTCTGCAAAATATATATATTTTTTGAAAGTAGAACCTCTTGAAAGTTGTAACAGATTCCCCCCCCAAAAAAAAAAAACAAAAAAAAAAGCATAGGTTAGGAGATTCATAAAAGCGTCCAAACTAAGGAAATAATCTATGAAGCATAGAAGGATTCCAACACTTGGGCAGGTCAACAATAAATGGAAAGATGTTTGCAATATTCACCAACTATTATCGCATTATTCTATGTTTTTTATGATGGCATGTTATCAATTTAACTGGTTCATAAACATGTACATTCACTAAACTATTATGGCAAGTAATCTAAACAGTGTGCCATGTAATCTGACTGATACCATGTTTTTGTCAGCTTTTGAATAAATTAAGTTCTTCGGAGATGGCAGGCAATATTGGGGTACTATTTCAAATTCCACAATCTTTTACAGTAAAAACCAAAAGGCTGTCTCAGGTTATCCAAATAAGTCATCAACATTCAAGCACATAGTCGAACCACAGGTTGAACATGGAAAGATAATTGTCTCCAACTTCCTTGAGGTTTGTAAGAAATAAAACTCCAAGAAACTCACAGAATCAGTTTAGAAACAATTGCATATATTTGATGGTTTCATGATTGTATAAGTAGAGGAACCTTCTTAGTTTCTACAAGAAAAATAACACCTTAGATATCATGCATGAGTCATGAGAAGAAACAAATCTTGAGACATATCATATACATTGATGCATTCATTACAGCTATAAGTTTAGGTTCTATTTTTGTATCTTTCTTCAAGATTTTGCGTATATGATTTTCCCTATTGAACTAATTAGTTAATTGATTGAAACTAACTCATTTGTAACTAACTGATTGTATATGCTTTACTACTAATTGTAACTAGCTTCCTCTACTCAGTTTCTATATCAAGCAGAGTATTGATCAAAAGTAATTAATGAGAAGTTTATACGGATTATAATTTACACTTCAAGTCTTCTCTATAATCTTTTCAATCTTTGTACGGTATCAGAGTAACAAACTCAAAGGTTTTTCTTGAGTTTTCTTCTTTAATGGCAGATGTTGTATCAACACCTGCATCTCTAGTCAACTCTGGTGAGTCCCAATCCTTAGACTTTATTGCATCATCTGTTTTGTCTCTTCCGAATGGACCAGCTGTTTTAATTAAGCTTGATCGCACGAATTATATCATATGGAGAGCATTCTCAGTTCTGACAAATATGGCCTAGAGTCAGGTCGTGATGCTACAGAAGCTATTCCTACTCAGTTTATCACTAACATGCAGGATTAGTCTAAAGTTGTTTCTAATCCAGTGTATTCCTCGTGGAATCAGAGAGATAATTTGCTAAAGAGTTGGATCTACAACTCTGTGACTAAGGATATGTTGTATCAAGTCAGTGGTGTAAGAACTGCCGCAATTATGTGGAAAGATTTTCAAGATTCTTTTCACTCCACTTCTCGAGTAAGAGTTATGGAGTTGAAGTCTCAATTGCAACAAGGAAAGATAAGTTGAGTGTTCAAGATTTCTTTGTCAACGTCAAACCCTTAGTCGATCATCTACATGCAATTGGTGAAGTAATTTCAAATCATGAAATTGTCATGCACATACCAAGAGGTTTAGCATCAGATTTTCATACTTTTGTTGCTTCTATGAGCATGAGGCATGAAGATCCATCTCTACTTGAGTTGCAAAGTCTTCTTTTGACTGAAGAAAAATTTAAAGTTGAGCATTCTCGTCATGAATAAATGCAAGTACTACAAGCACATATGGCCAAGATGTCCTTTGGTGGATCTATTAAAAAAAACAATCATGGAATCTACATGATTTTCTTCAGGGAGCTAATTCACAAAATAACTCTTCCAATTCTAACAAGAATACTAGTGGTAGTTTCAAAGGCAACTATAAGTCAAAGAAGTCTAGTGGTGATCGTCCTGAGCGTCAAATCTGTCACAAGCTTAGCTATACAACTGAAAAATGTATTCAATTGAGGGACATTCTTTTATGACGTTCTAATGCTGTCTCTAGCATAGCCTTAACAGCTAATCTCACTGATAAACCAGGCTCTGATCACTATTGGCTACTTGACAGTGGAGCTACACATCATCTCACTGGTGAGAGTGACATTTTGTCTCATGCAGCTCCTTTCATGGGCACTGGTGGTGTGACTATAGGTAACGGTATTCAACTTCCTATCACTCAAGTAGGTAGTATTATCTTAGATCTACATTCTCATCAGTTGCTTTTAAAGAAAATCTTGTATGCACCTAAAGCACCTTCTGATCATCTCTCTGTGCATAAGCTTTGTGTTGATAATAAAGTTCTCGCTAAGTTCTTTCCTGATTGTTTCTATATTAAGGATCTGCAAAATGAGAAGATTATCTTACAAGGAAGGTGTGATGCTTGACTTTACAAAGTAAGGAGTAATTCTTCTTCCAGTTTTCCTTCTTTTCCCTCTCAGGTAATATCTGTTCCTGCTCTGCAATGTTCACTAGTTGTTATAGTAGAACTATTGACTGGCAAACACGTTTGGGTCACCCTTTTTCATTCGATCCTCACTAGATTCAGTCAGAAACAATCTTTGATTACACCTTATCATATAATATGAATCATATGCCCCTTGGCTATGGCTCATGCTCTTTCTTTTGTTGCCAGTTCTCATAAGTCAAAAAAATCTTTTGATTTGGTTTTTGTTGATTTGTGGACTTTTCCAATGCTTGCCATTACTGGTCCTGTTGATTGTTGATGATCATGGCAAGTATATGTGGATCTATTTTATTTCTCTTAAAAACCAAGCAAAAGTTACCATGAATTTGTTTAAGTCCGTGGTTGAGAGACAATTTAGTTGTAAGTTGAAGACTGTTCATTCAGATGGTCTAGATGAATTTATGTTTCTTAGTTCTGAATGGAAGAGTTGGGTGTTGAACATCGTATAACATGTCCACATACATATCAACAAAAAGGTTAAGTTGAGAGTAGGCTACACTCTTGCTACAATCTACAATGCTAATAAAATATTGATCATATGCTTTTCGTACCAGTGCTTATTTACCAAATTGACTTCCTACACCTGTTTTGCATGCCAGTTCCTCTTATAAGTTGCTATACAATAGAGTGCCACACTTTGCTTTTCTAAGGACCTTTGGATGTCTAGCTTTTCCATGCCTTAGAGCTTATAAAAAAGCATAAATTGGAGTCTAGATCTACAACCTGCATTTTCCTAGGATACGCTACTCAACACAAGGGGTATGTGTGTCTTGACTTGTTGTCTGGAAACATATTGACTAGTAAACATGTGTAGTTTCATGAAAACAAGTATCCTTTTCTTGAAAAGAGTTCCCCTTCTCACTATTCAAAATACAAGCATGTTTTGTTCAAACTACTTCCTGTTCCTAAAGTCTTAATCAGTCCTATGACCTTTAGACCCTACACAACAACTTTCTATGTTTTCTTCTCCAGCAACATCTCCTCAGTCAATACCTCTTACATTTTCCTTAGTTGTTGTATCTGTTGAATATGTTACTCATTCCCCTTCACAGCTTACACTACCAATTTCTATTCACACTACCTCTGATGGTGATATTCCTCCACCACCTGTTTCCAATGATTCTACCTACTTCTAGTGTTCAACTCTCATCTTCTATGTCAGTTAACCTTCATCCCATGGTTACTAGATCCAACCTTGACATAGAAATTATTTTTTACAGCTCAAACAAAATCTCAGCTACCTGATACAGAACCCTTGTCCTTTAAAGAAGCATATCAGTACAAGGAATGAAGAGATTCTATGAAGACTGAATATGATGCTTCACTCCAAAATGGCACTTAGGTACTTGTTCCTAAAACCAAAGTTATGAAGGTTATTAGTCATAGGTGAATCTACAAGATCAAAAGAAAGCCATACAGACAGGTTGAGAGGTATAAATCAAGGGTGATAGCAAAGGGTTATCATCAGAAGGAGGGTGTGGATTTCTTTGAAACCTTCAGCTTTGCAGTAAAGCATTATCATAGTTAGACTGGTGCTAAGTTTAGCACTTTTCAAAGGAAGGGTCTACAGACAGGTTGAGAGGTATAAATCAAGGGTGATAGCAAAGGGTTATCATCAGAAGGAGGGTGTGGACTTCTTTGAAACCTTCAGCTTTGCAGTAAAGCATTATCATAGTTAGACTGGTGCTAAGTTTAGCTCTTTTCAAAGGAAGGGTCTTGAGACAATTGAATGTCAACAATCCTTCTTGAATGGTGATTTTGAAGAGAGTGTATATGAAACAAGCACCTCGTGCTTGGTTTTAAAAACTAAGTAGCTGTTTGCTTGGTTTGTGTTTTCTCAACTCAAAATCAAATGCCTCTCTTTTCTTTCAAAGAATTGATTCATCATTCACTGTAATTTGGTGTATGTAGATGATATTATCATCATTGATGATAACAACAAGCTGATTCTACATTATGTTGATTTACTCAATACCAATTTTCCTTTAAAAGATCTTTATCCTCTGTCATTCTTTCTAGATGTGGAGGTGGTGAGGACCGATGAGTTTCATCTCTCTCAAGGTAAATACATTAGAGACTTCCTTGATAAAAGTGGTCTCAATGATTCCAAGTCTCTTCCCACACTAGTCACACCTAATAAACCTCTATCAAAGTTTGATGGTAAGCTCTTGAATGATCCTACTCTATGCAAGTCTGTGGTTAGTGGTTTGCAATACTACACTGTTACTTGACCAGATATTGGTTTTATTACCAACAAACTTTGCCAGTTTTTTCAAGCTCCTACAGAAGCACATTGGTTGGCTGCAAAACAAGTACTTAGGTACTTGAAAGGCATTATGGGCAATGGTTTACTTGTTCACAAATCTACTAATGTAACCCTTACAACATTTTCAAATGCTGATTGGGCTAATTGCAATGATGATTGACGTAGCACTGGTATTTATTGTGTTTTCCATGGGAACAGTTTAATCTCTTGGTCTTCACATAAATAGAAATTCATTTCGCATTCCAGCACGAATAGTGAATATCTGGCTTTAGTTACAGTTGAAATTTTGTGGCTCAAATCAGTTTTAGGTGAACTTGGTTATAAGTGTGCTAAGTCTCCTGTTGTTTATTGTGACAATTTGAGTACTCAACATTCAGCTAAGAATCCTGTGCTGCATGCTCGTACCAAGCACATCGAAATTGATTTTCATTTTGTAAGAGAGCATGTCACTAAAGAAGAATTGGATGTTCGACATGTGGCTACTGTGTCTTCTACTCATTTTCTGCAACTAAGGAACAAAGTGCAAGTGTTTGCCAGATCTATGTTTGAGATTGGATAGTCGTCTGATATAGTTCACTGTTGGTATGCATGCTTACCAGTGATTTGGTTAAGGGTGTGTATTGAACTAATTAGTTAATTGGTTGTAACTAACTGATTGTATATGCGTTACTACTCATAGTAACTAACTTCCTATACTCGGTTTCTAAATAAAGCTGAGTAATGATCACAAATAATTAATAAGAAGTTCATACAGATTATAATTTACACTTCAATTCTTCTCTAATCTTTGTAATCCCCTATAACAGATTTAACTGAATCTGACTATTTCGCTCCAGCATATGGACCTAAAGAGAGATATGCCGGAAGAAATATCTTATTTAACAGAATTAACAGAATGTATAGACGACATCACTGTAAAGGTTTGTAATTCATTATTTATTTAGTTTCTTGTTATTTCCCCCTCTCTAGTAAAAAATAAATAAAAAATACCACCTTAACATTTATAAGATTCATTGTATGACTACCATAGTGGAAAATACTTTTTGTTCAATTCAGACTAGAGTATAAAAAAGACTATAATCATGAAAGAAAAAAATTGTTTTCCACAAGAACAATATAAAGTATAAACTACTGTATGAGTACACGTGCAATATATAGACATTAATGTAAGAGTCAATACTGGATTCTTTGCCAAGATATCCACATTCTTATAGTTGGTTACGACTTATACGTTCACAGTCAAATGAGCAACTTGTTGAATACTAATAGATTCCAACAAAACAAGCATGGTTCACTTTCAAACAGGACAGAGAAAACCAGGAACTTGACATCATAATTACCAACTCTAGAAAACGGCAAAGTATTTTCAAATTTAAATCTACTAGTATCAATTTCTTAAATATTCATATTCAAGCCACTAGTGATCATCACAAGTCCTTTTGCAGGAACGAGAACCAAATGAGGACCAACACAGTAAAAAAGCAGAGTCATGAACATGGGCCTGCAAGTACAACCGGTAAACTCAAGCCTGATTTGAGTCACAACTATTACATCTATTGCACTGTTATTACTAGGCTCTGGGAGCAAACTTAAGAAATTATTATTCCAGGCTAAGGGCAATAGTTTAAGTAACAAGATATGTACACAGGCATGTTGGTCTTCTTTATTATAGAATGCCTACGTATTCAATTGTGTCCCATATATGATCTTAAGCATTTACGCGAATATTAGCTTAAGATTCTAATTCTGGATAAAATTAGAATTATTAAAATTCTAGAAGAATTAGGATTTTATCTTTTAGCGTTTTATTATAATCGCATTTATTAGATTAGGATAAGATTTATTGAAGTTTGGCTCTTTACAAAATTAAAATAGTCATTTATTTTACCTATAAATATACTTATTTATATTATAATTGTAGACTTTTATTGATATTGATTATAATTATTGATTATCGAGAAGTTTTTACTTAATTATCTCTTCCACCCCAAGATTGTGTCTCAAAACTTGTTGATTTTATTTTCTTAAATAAAATTGGATTGTCTTTGCTAAAACAATCTACAAAATTCCATAGTTTTAAGAAAAATAATATCCCTTGATATTTTCATAGAAATCAAATATGAGTATTCTAATAATTTAAAACCTTTTATCTTTAATGATGACCCATATATTGATAACGAGTATGTTGCTTATATTCACCCATATACAATGAAGAATTACTAATTTTCAACAAAGATGATGAAGAGTTCTTGATTCTCAACGAAATAGATGAGCACAACAAAATTGAATGGTTAGAAGAAATTCACTTTTTTTTTTGGTAAGAGAGAGGTGTTCCACAACCAAATTTGATGATTTTTTTGTTTAATTTTCCCTTTATTTACTCATAGTTCTCCTAGTTTTGTTGGAGAGGCATACAAGGTTTCTAGAGTCATTAGAATGTTCCATGAATGTGTTGAATAAAGAATTTGCAATAAAAATTTGAAGTATAAATTAAATGCATGCAATCATCACAAATTTGTCAAACTCGAGTTAAATTCGAGGACAAGATTTTTCTTAGACGAGGAGTATAATGCCAGATAAAATTAGAGAATTATTAGAATTTTAGAAGAATTAGGTTAATTCTAGTTATTTGTGCTATCTTCAGCAGGAGCACCAGAAAATTCACTTCCTCTCAGAGTAATAATCTATGGATATAACCCAAATGAAAATATATCTGAAGGTGGCACAGCCGGGAAACTTGTACATTTGCCTGATTCAATGGAAGACCTTTTCAGCTCAGCAGGTAATTCATAGTACTTGAGATGCATGCCTCTAAAAGATCCTTGATTAGCTATGAATCTTGTCTCATTTCATACATATCATTCAAGGGATAAATAGTTCATATGTCAGACAAATCAAATAGAGAAACAGCATATATGTGAACAAATTATTTTTACCAAATTCTATGCAGAGAAAAAAGTTTGATAAGAAAGGAAGCCCAATTCTCATGGTTGATGGATCAGAGGTGGAAAAATTAGATGCCATAAGAGAGAATGATCATTTGTATATATTTTAAATCTGAATACAACATTTGAAAAAATGTCAATCCTTTAGGTCTAGGTTCTGTACATATAAAAGAGAAAGAAAATAAAAATGTTAGGTACAACTAAATTGGACAAATGCATCAAATAAATAAATAAATATTTGTAGCTAAAATTTGACCGGCTACGTGACCAATTTTGAGCCACATAAGGGATAGGTAATGTTTTTGCCTTAGAAGGACATACCAAAAAGAAGAGAAGCAAAGCAAAGCCAAAGAAACAATTTTTTTTTATGAAAAATAGTGTTATGTGTGTGAAAGAGTGAAAGAATATTTTAGAAAAATATTTGAGATATTTTCTGAAAGGGGAAAGACAAAATAGTGAGTTTAGAAAACACTTAAGTGTCACTATTTTGGATTTATCTGAATTTGTTGTACTGCCTCTCACTTTGTACCTATTAATTTTATTAGTGGAAAAAATATTTTTCAGAGTTTGTCCCGTGGACATAGCCCAAATTAAAAGGTGAATCACGTTAAATTACCGATGTTATTATTTTACTCTGTTGAATTTTTTTTTTTTTTTACCCGTTGTATCACAACAACTGGTATCATAGCTGGTCTAGTAAAATTCTTATTATATTCTTTGGTTGCAACATAGATTGATTTGCCACATCAGAAAATATTTTATTAAGTCTGAGGCATATTTATTTGCAAAAAAAGAAACAGAAAAAAACTGTTAAACCAGAGGGTAGATATTGAGAAATTTAATGACAATAATAATCTCTCCTTATGGCAAACGAGGACGAAAGATATTCTCATTCAACCTAAGGTTCATAAGGCGTTATTGGGAAAAGAAAAAAAAGGCAACAACCGTCACCGAGGAGCAGTGGGAGGAGATAGATGAGATTACAACCAGTACAATCCGTCTAAATCTCTCAGACAGTGTCTTGCAAAATATTGAATCAAAAAATTGCAAGACTGCAAAAGAAACATAAAAGACTCTAGAAAACGTGTACATGATAAAGAACCTTGCCAATAAATTTTATTTGTGGAATGAGCTATATCAGATGAGGAAGGAAGATAATGTGAGCATGATGCAGCACATTAGCGATTATAACAATAAGTTTTCTCACTTGGCAAGATTCAATGTAAGTTTTGGCAATGAAGAGAAAGTTGCAATATTGCTGGCATCACTACCCTCATCATATAATCATCTCACAACAACTCTGACTTATGCGAAAGATAAGATGGAGTTTGAAATTGTTGTAGAAGCCCTGTTGTCATATGAGAAACAAAACAAAGAGAGAGATTCAAAAGCGTAAGCCTTTATCACAGAGTTCAGAGGAAGGAGACAATATAGAGAACAGAAACCCAAAGGCAAGAGCAGAAGTAAATCAAACAAATATGCCAATATTGAATGTCATCACTATAAGAGAAAAGGTCACATCAAAAAATTTTGCCGAGTGTTCAAGAAAGAACAGGAAACGAACAAAGGCAAAGCAGTGAAGAAAGAAGACAGCAGTGATGATGAGCAAACAAATATCATAGCCGAATTCAATATTGTTTATAATGAAGATTTTGTCAATCTTGCATCACATGAGACCAGTTAGGTGATTGATAATGGTGCTACAATTCACGCTAGATCACGTAGAGAATTTTTCTCATCATACACACCTAAAAGTTTTGGTGTTGTTAGAATGGGAAATGAATGCTTGTCAAAGGTTGTTGATAGATGAGATGTTTGCTTGGAAACAAAGACTAGAACAAGACTATTTTTTAAGGATGTCAAGCATATTCCAAATATGTGCCTGAATTTGATCTTTGTACGCAAACGTGCAAATGAAGGATATTACAGCTCCTTCATTTATGACAAATGAAAACTTACAAAAGGTTCCTTAGTAGTGGCTAAAGGTGAGAAGCATACAACTCTGTATATAATGCAAGCAAAGCTCTTCACTGATAGTAAATGTCGTGAGAAAGACAGTGCATCTGAATTATGGCATAGGAGACACAGTCACATGGGTGAAAAAGGTACGATAAGTCTAACCAAGAAAAAAATACTGTCCGAAATGGATGAAGTACATTTGGAGAAATGTGTTGGTTGTCTAGCAAGAAAGCAAAACAAAGTTGCTTTCAAGAGTTTCCCTCCTTCCAGAATGAATAATATTTTAGATCTTATTCATTCAGATTTATGTGGACCAATGTCAAAGTGACTTGGTGATGCTCAATACTTTGTGACTTTCATTGATGATCATTCAAGGAACACGTGGGTATATCTTCTGAAGACAAAGGATCAGGTGCTAGATGTCTTTAAAGAATTTCATGCCTCAGTTGAGAGACAAACTGGAACGAAGCTAAAGTGCATTCGCATAAATAATGATGGAGAATACACAGGATCTTTTCATGCTTACTGCAAAAAGCATGGTATTCGACATCAAATGACACCTCTAAAGACACCGCAGTTGAATGGCTTAACTGAGAGGATGAACAGAACTTTGATGGAGAGAGTCAGATGCTTACTCTCACATGTAAAGTTGCCTAAAACTTTCTGGGGTGAAACCATACTCACAGTTGCACATGTGTTGAATCTTTCACCTTGTACTCCTCTCAAGATAGATGTTCCAGATAAAGTGTGGTCAAAAAATGATGTTTTCTATGATTATCTGCTGGCCTTTGGCAGTAACACATTTGTTCATATCCCCAAGGATAAGAGATCCAAACTTGATGTCTAGACAAGACAGTGTATTTTTATTGGCTATGGTCAAGATCAATTTGGCTATAGATTTTATGATTTGGTTGCAAAGAGACTTGTCAGAACCCATGATGCTATATTTGTTGAAGATGAAACCATTGAATATATTGTCAAAATGGAGAAGGATGTTCCAAATTCCAATGATAACTCATCAAATTTGGAATTAATTCCTCCAACATCAATGCGAAGACAAGTTGGAGATGAAGATCAGGTTTATCCACCTGATAAAGATGATACTCCTAGAGAAGTTGGTTCTAAAGACGAGGGAGATGATGATGTTCATTATCCAACACCAGTACCTACGGCTTCTCCTATTCCACTGAGATGACCCTCTATCACATATCCTTCAGATGAGTATGTAACTTTCACTGATAAGGGAGAACCTGAGAGTTGTGAAAAAACCATGGATGACAAATCCAAACAAAAATGGATTGAAGCCAAGTAAGATGAGATGAAGTCCTTGCTTGAGAACAAAAATTTTGAGCTGATGAAGCTACTCAAAGGGAAAAAGGCTTTGAAAAATAAATAGGTGTTCAGGGTGACGCATGAAGAACACAATTCCATTCCACAATACAAAGCCAGACTGGTTGTCAAGGGATTCAACCAAAGAAAAGGAGTTGACTTTGACGAGATTTTCTCACCATTTGTGAAAATAACATCCATCCGTACTGTGCTAGGGTTAGCAGTAAGTCTTGACCTAGAGGTTAAGCAAATGGATATCAAAATTGTCTTCCTACATGATGATTTGGAAGAAGAGATATACATGGAGCAACCAAAAGGTTTTAAGCAAAAGGGAAAAGAGGATTATGTTTGCAAATTGAAGAAAAGGCTCTATGACTTAAAACAGGCACCAAAACAATAGTATAAGAAGTTTGAGTCTGTTATGGGAGAGCAAGGCTATAAAAAGACTAATCAGACCATTGTATTTTTTGTGCAGAAATTCTCTGATGATGATTTCATTATTCTTTTGGTCTATGTGGATGATATGTTGATTGTTGGCCAGAATATTTCCAAACTCAACTTGAAAAAGCAGTTGAGTAAGTATTTTGCCATGAAAGAATTAGGGCCAACAAAAGAGATTCTTAGCATGAGTATTATTAGAGACAGAGGCACCAAAAAATTATGCTTGTCACAAGAGAAGTACATTGAGAAAGTACTTCAAAGATTTCATATGGACAAGGCTAAAGCGATTAGTTATACTCTTACTAATCACTTTAAGCTAAGTTTTAAACAGAGCCTTCCTACAGACAAAAAAAAGGAAGAGTTAGAAAGGGTTCCGTAGTTGGAAGTCTGATGTATGTCATGGTTTGTACACGGTCAGATATCGCTCATGTAGTTGGAGTTGTGAGTAGATTCCTTTCAAATCTTGGAAAGGAACATTGGGCTACAGTGAAATGGATTTAGTTGGATACGCAGATGCAGATATGGCTAGCGATATGAATTCTAGAAAATCCACTTCAGGTTACCTGATTTCATTTGCAGGGGAAGCTGTGTCATGGCAATCAAAATTACAAAAATGTGTTGCACTGTCTACTACAGAAGCAGAGTTTATAGCAGCAACGGAAGCATGTAGTTGCTATGGATAAAAAAGTTCTTGAAAGAACTTAGGTTGCAGCAACACAGTTACCAGTTATTTTGTGATAGTCAAAGTGTTATCCACCTTGGAAAGAATGTCTCCTTTCATTCGAGATCAAAACATATTGATGTGAGATATCATTGGATTAGGGATGTAATGGAGAAGAAGCTACTACAGCTTGAGAAAATCCATACAGAGGAAAATGGATTAGACATGTTGACAAAAATTCTTCCAAGACAAAACTTTGAATACTGTCGTTTAGCTGCTGGATTGGTGGAGCCCTCAATGTAGTCAGAAGGGGGAGATTTATAAGTCCCACCCACATAGAATGGAAAAAAATAAAAATGTTAGGTGCAATCACATTTAACAAATGCATCAAATAATATATATATATGGCTAAAATTTGGCCAACAACGTGACCAATTTCTAGCTACATAAAGGATAAGCAATTTTATCTATAAATAAATGATGTTTTTTCCTTAGAAGAACACACCAAAAAAAAGAGAAGCAAAACAAAACTAAAGGAACAATTTCTTTTGATGAAAAATAGTGTTGTGTGTGAGAGAGAGTGGGAGATAATATTTTTATAAAAAGGGAGTGACAAAATAGTAAGTTTGGGAAACACTTGTGTGTCACTATTTTGGATTTATCTAAATTTGTTGTATTATTTCTCACTTTGTACCCATTAATTTTATTAGTGAAAAAAATATTTTTCAGAGTTTGTCCTATGGACGTAGCTCAAATTAAAGAATGAACCACGTTAAATTGCCAGTATCATTATTTTACTCTGTTGAATTTATTTTATTTTTACCCGTTGTGTCCCAACAAATCCATTGCAATATTTAAGCAGTTAATTGATCGATGCAATAAACCACAAGGGAATACAACTTACAGCATCTAATCCTCATCATTGAGCATGTCCAACACAATATAAGCAGCTTTCTGAAACCGTTCTTTCTCTTCTTCTAGACCTCTCTTCCTTTCAAGAGTAGAGTACTTAGACTTCTCTATATCTTCCATTATTACGGCAGAGCTTTGATCAACTTCACTGTATATCAAAAACATATCAATTATAGCTTTCAGCAGCCATAATTTATTCGAGGAAAATAAATTTAATTTTTCAGTGATTATGATTATATTCCACAATGGAATGCACAAATTGAAAGAGATAAAGACCAAGACAGAGATGTAATGAAACAGGAAATGAGATCAAAAAGTGTAAAAGTAACTCTTGCTAGTTGTATCTTTTTGTAGCATTGTATCAGTATTTATCAAAGTAATTAGAGCCAAACTCCAATGTGGTTAAAAATAAATATATATCATATAAAAAGTTAAATATGGATATTAACAAACTCACTTGATCATCTTAAGCATATTCTCCATAGCGCTTTGGACTTGTTGTAACATCTCTGCACAATTCATAACTTCTCTTCAGATTAATTTCCTTGAGTTTGTGTGTAGTATAAGCGTGTATTACATGAATATTCGCATGTGTTTATGTAAGACATTTGAGAAAATTAATCCACGAATCCTTCAAATTAATTAATAAAAATTATAGCATACATTTGTGCATGTCATATAGAAACACCGACGTGAATCCGAAGCAAGCAAAATAAAATTTGTCAATTCCGACAAAACTATAGCACTGAATAATACTTTTTAAGAGCACTGCGTAACATTTTGCATCAATAAGTTGTTGCTAACATTCATCGAAATTAATGTAAGTTCTAAGAGTGGAAAAAGATCACGGAGTCGATGCACCAAATTTTGCCACAAATTGCAGTTAAAAATTCATGAAAACTAAAAAATTGCATTGAATTAGAAACGGAGATCAACGAGAAAGAATAGTGACCGTAGACGAGAGATGATAACTGAGATTCAGATTGAGGAGGAGGAAGTAGATGAACATCGGATGGAGTCGGTGAAGCCGCCATTCTCTTTTCAATTCTCAGTTCGCATTTCGCAGATAGAGCTTTTTGTTTGTTCAGAATATTGGATTTTGTGCTTAAACGTATAGCATTTATAACACCCGTATTAAATTACAAAAATAACATTACGTTTCGCTGGTGTATTTTTACTCAAGTCTACCCAACATTTCGTTGTAAACCCTTTTGCGTTTTAGTATGTTTAATATTAAATTTATTTGTATTTTTACTCAAGTCTACCCAACATTTCATTGTAAACCCTTTTGCGTTTTAGTATGTTTAATATTAATTAATATTAATTAAGCATTATTTTTATTATTATAAATTTTAAATAAAATAACTTGTATTATTAGATGTTATTTTTATTTTTAAATATATGATATAATTTTTTTGGTACATAGAATTTCATTTTTAATCAAATAGAAAAAAATACATGTTTTCTTTTTAAAACATAAAAAAACATATATTATCTATCATTTTTTATAACATAAATAATATATGTTTTTTAGATAGATTAAAAATAAAATCATGTGAACGAGTCTCATATATAAATAGTAAGGTATTTTATTATCATAAATTTTATGTTTTATTTTATATAATTTTTTAGTAAACGATTAGTCTGCCATGTATGATTTTATTCCGAATAACTAATAATATATGCATCAATTGTATGTACATGTCAATGTGCTTTTGTTAGCAAACAGGAACATGCAACTTAAAATGGATGAGAGATTACTCTTATCACCGGACTACGAGGTAAATTATAACATTAAATTTAATGTTTAATTAGTTGGGAATGTGAAACATATAAGAAATTGTGCGATAAGTTACAATGTGCATGTAGCCTAATGCATATATCGTGATATAAAGTATTTTGGATTCATAATAGATTTCTTAAATAGAATTTATAACTTGTATATAATCAATATATTTTGGTATTGGTATTTTCGTGTACAAAACAAGATGTTTGTATTTTATTTGATGTTTTTGTCTATCCTTATAAAATTGATTATTGATGGCTCTGTATCACCTAGGATACGTTTTCTTGTTACACAACATCAATCTATTAGATTGCATATAATTTGCATTTTAGATATTTGTTTTGTTGTTGTAGTGTCCCATTAAAGCCTAAGTGTTTCTCTGTTTTGAAACGCTTTTCTATGTAATTTTTGGTGAGCTCGCCAAGGTGGTCGACAAGCTTTGGTGGCTTGGTTTTGGAGACAATTACCCTCGTTGAGGAGGCCTTTACCCTTATCATGTTAGTCGACTAGGGATTCACTAACGTGGTCATCAAGGGTCCAAGTGGCTATATTTTTATGTAAATTTCTCTCTCATTTTCTAGTTTCTTAGCAAAAAAACTTTTTTTAAGGGGTAAGATTTACCCATCTCGCACTATTGTTATTGTTATGTGAGCTTGTTTATCATTGTAAATATGTATGATGATGGTCTCTAGGTGCTTGTTTTGTGAAGCTGTAATGCCCCACTCCAACACATTGCATGATATTGACCACTTTAGACCTAGATAAGCATGGTTTTTATTATTGGACTTTCACCCAAAAAAGTCTTATATCATTTAGAGTGGAACCTATACTTAAAAACCATTACAATCCTCCTTTCCTAAAATATGTGGGATTGCATATCTTATCCTATCTTTCCTTAGTCTATCTTGCCAAGCTCAAAGGATTGATAACAGTCACAATCACCCCTACAAAGGTCTTGACATCCTTAGTGGAAACATTTATGGTTGGGCCATACTCTGATACCATCTATAATGACACATTCAAACATATGGAATGATATTGTCCACTTTGGGTCTAGGCCTGTATAGTTTTTGCTCTTGGGCTTTCACTCAAAAGAACTAATACCATTTAAGAGTGGAACCCATACTTATGAACTATTACAATCTTTATTTCTCAAGCAATGTAGGATTGCCCAACTTATCATATTTTGCCTAAGCTTAAGGGATTTTAGGTTAAGAGATTGATGATTGTCATAATCAACCCCATAAAGGGCCCCACGTCCTCATCAACCACATTCCTGATTAGGTCATTGATGCACAAAACTTAATAGTCAAATTTGGTATTTATGAAAAACTCTTAAGTGCACGAATCACTTATAATAAGCGATAAGTATATTCTCAAGATCGTCTCTCAAGAAATTGCGGTGGTTTTAAAAAGTTAAATTATTTTTCTAATATAGTTAAGAAAAACAAATCCTAAACATTCTAACAATTTGTTGTTAGGTGAAATAGAATTATAAATTAAATTATATCTAATGAAAGTAGGTAAATTAAACCAAATAAATGAGAGCGGTAAATTAAAATGATACATTAAAGTAGAAAATTAAACTATGTTGAACCTAAGATGATAGATATATTTGGTATTTTACCGAGCATAATTCTTCATAGAACAAATTAAATGATTTAAATATAAGCTAGATTTCTTAATTTATTTTTTTAAATAAAACCCCATATAATCATGCTCCAGTAATATTCAATTAATCAATTCTTACTTGACTGGGGTTAAAATTTATTAATTGTTAAACTAAAGAAATATATGTAAACTAAAAATCTTTAATTAATTAATTAACTTCTTATGATTAGATTTGAAATTAAAAATTGATAAACCTAAAATAGATATGTTCTTTAATGATAAATTAAGATTTGACCAATCTTTAACTTATAATTAAAGTTATTTTCAATCATTTAAATTAATACAAATCAATGAAATTAAAATAAACTTTTATTTATTATGCACAATTAAGTACATATGATATGTCTAATACTTAATTCTAAAATATTTTCTTTAATTATAAATAAAGACTTGACTCATCATGAATTTATGATCAAAGATCTGAACTTTATGAATAATAAATAAGTCTAAACTTTTGTTAACTTAAATCATACAAATTTTATTCCAATCATTGGAATAGAAACTAAAATATTATTTAGAGATTATCCAATCATAACTAAATTAATAAAAGTCAGTTTAACTATAAAAGACATAATATTACAAAAATAATCAAATAATACAATAATTAAAAATACCCTTTTTGGAAGAAGATTCCAAATCTTTAAATAAGTTTTCATTGGCTTCTCTAAATCTTTGGATCTTCTTCTGTATCTATATAATTAGGAATGACTATATAATTCTATAAATAAAACCAAGGATAGATGGTTGAGAAAAATAACTAAAGAATAATACGGGCAACTTCTATGACCTATATGTTTTATTTATATAGAAAGGTTGGTGTAGAAGGGCTTCGGTAGCATAAATGAAGGTGGGCCGTAGCACCATATTTTCTACACCACTATATTTTACGTAATGTTTCTCCCAATTCCAAACAGAGAAGGTCGCACCGTGGCACACATTAATCCATGGAGCAGTACACGTTATTCTACATGCCTACTAAATCCCTATTTGTTGATGCACAAATTTTATATGTTTATAATAGCTCGCAAGTGTACGAATCACTTTGTAAAAAAAATAAGTATATTTCTAAAGTTAATTTAAAGACGAAGTACGTGATTTTAAATAATTTAATAATACTCTTAAAAACAAAAAATAAACCTAAATATTTTGTCACAATTATTTATGTTTTAAAAAATCTAGTACATTGATACAAATTTAAAGATAGTAGTGGCATTAATTCAACAAATTAAGAAGATAAACATTTAACATTCAATGAAAACTTTATAGGATATATTAGTTTGTTAATCATGCTTTCTCAAAATTAATTATGTTACTAAAGACATAAATTAATATTACTGATTTTTCTTTTTTGTATGAAAATATCTTAAGACGGGGATTAGATTATTTGTCAATAAAAACCAACTAGTATTCGTAGACGGGGATCACGAATTGATTAATATTAAGTTATAATTTATTTTAAAGGAAAGAATAAACCATCTAAATCACTGCTTTAGGTGGATCATATAATTTAGACTCTCATTAAAAGTGTCTAAATTAGATTTTTGATTGATGTATCTGAACCTAATTTTCAAATTTTAAATTTATTATGAAAGATATGTTGTTAATATATTTTTTAATAATCAATCTTAGAAAAATCTTTGAAATAGAATATAATTTCAAATTAGATCTAGATAATCAATATTAAAATCTAACCTTCATATTTTAAATTTATTATGAAAAATATGTCGTCAATATAATTTTTTTGTAATAAACTTTGTATAAATCTTAAATGAAGAAATAAAAATCAATTTATTTTATAAAAAATTTACCTAAATTAATATTTCACAAGCATAAAAACATAACTAATATCTTATAATAATTTTCAGCAAGACAAGCTTAGATTTAAGAAATAATATTTAAATTAAAAATGGCATTTAGAAAAATATATAAAATTAAACCTATAATAATAAAACACAATTAAAATAAATATCTCAATTGTATTTATTAAAAATAACTTATGTAGTGATCTATTATTTGAAAAAACTCCACAAGGATCTACCTTATTGAATCAAAACTTACTATATAAAACTAAGGAAAAAAAACTAAAAACTATGATAGAATTTAGAAAGAATTTGTTCTTGAAACTCAGAATTGTTGTTCGATTTTGTTGTGTGTTTGTAACTGAATAAGGAGTTTTTTTATAGCTGAAAAAACACTAAGAAAAAGGAGAAAATAGTGGATCATGAGGCTGCTTGTCGTAGCACACTTTTTCCATTGTTGGGGCTAGCATTTATTCTAGTACGAGTGAAATTCTAATCCGAGAAGCTCGCACCACGACACACATATATCCTCGTCGCAGAACTCGTTAAACTATCTTTCTTTAATTTAATTTTTTCCACACCTTACATTTGGTTGGTACATATGTAAAGCTTACATATGTTATTCTTTTATTCTTCTAGATTGTAATTTGGTGCTTTCAGATATGATTATTCAAGTATTTATCAATTAAATCATTTTGAAGTCAAAACTACCTAAAAATTGACAAATCATACGTGTGATTTTGACAACATAGATTTAATAACATAATGATAAAATTATATAAATATAAATCTATTTTTGACATTAAAGTGCTAATAAATCACGTAATATTTAGTACTTTTCAAGAACTTATTAGAACTCCCAACCAGCTTCTTGCTAGTCTCAAACACGGAAAGAGAAAAACTAAAATAAAACTACCCTAAATCATTTTCATAGATTGACATGGTTGTATTTAGTGTGAGCAAAAATCCTTTAAATCCCTAAGTTGTCCTAGTGGATGAGTCTATATCTCGTGAGGGCTACCAATATTGATACCCATAAACATCAAACTAAATGCAAAAATTAAATGAGATAACAAAAATAAACAAATAAAAAATAAGAACTAAAATCTAAAAAAGTAAAAATTAAAACAAAAAATAACAAAAATTCTCATGCTTTTTAGTCTCTTTTAAGTTCATAATTAAAATCCAAATCATAAGTTAAATTAACTTCTCAAAGATTCATAGTTTATTGTAAAACTTAGTTGAAAATCACAAATTCATATAAAAAAATATATTAATATTGATTTATCCAATTTCAGTATTAGAAATTCAAATTCACTTTGACTCTAATCCACACAAGTCATAGTCTTAACATTGTACTAATTCTATGCATTCAAGCACTCAATCAAAGTTATATGCGAATAGAAATTATGTAAATAAATGAACTAATGGGTTTGCATATATTTAAAAGAAGAAAAGGCTTAAAATAGTGAGTAATATTGATCCCATGAAATGGATCAAATGAAAGGATTTATGAAGAAATTACATACAATTTTCTTGCATCCATTAAAATTATCAAATAAAAATATCAAGTATATGCCTTTTAGAGATGAATGAAAATGCAATGACTCCAAGGAGATTTATTTCCTATCTTTCTTTTGTAATAATCATTTCTCACTTTTTGGTCATAATGTTTAGTTTATATATATATATATATATATATATATATAAAGATAATAGACCTATGTACATTTTGTAGATATTTGTATAATTTGGTGAATAGATAATTTGGCTATTTTTGTATTGATTTTAGGGAATCTTAAATATATCTCTTTTTGTGGAAGTCATGCATGAATGAAGAAGTCACACACTTTCAATTTCTACTTAAATCATCAATTTAAGCAATAAAAATAAGTACATAACACTTTATCAGATGTCAAAATCCTGACATTCAATGCAAAACCTATAGATATCATATAACAATTTGAAATATTAAGATGAATATTTAAAAGAGTAGAAAAATGTCATCTCTCATAATGGAATGATAATAGGCTCAAAATATTCTCAGAAGGTAGTCTTCACTATTTGATTTCTAAACACCAATTTCGAGTTTATCTCAACTTCAAAATTTTATTATGAAATAAAAATTATGAAAAAACAAATTAGTTATCATTATTACTCCATGATATATTCAAAATATTAATCTAATAGTGCAAAGATTCAATCATTTGCTTAAAATCAACTAGAAGTATGATAATTTTGCAAGAAAGTTTTTTAAAAATAAACCTTATAAATGCAAAATGTAAAATGCAAACACATATTTAATAAAAAAAATTAAAATTGCCTAAAATTTTATGTAATGTAACTTTTCCTCTACCCTTAACTTAGAATCTACATTATCCTCAATGTCACAAATGCAAATTAAAGATAAGGAATAAAGAAGAGAAAAATTACCTATTTGTTGTACGTGATCAAGTATTTGATGTGAAAATTCATGTGCATTCATTATTTCAAATATTTTAATCCATACAGACAGATCGTTGTGTACTTCTCCACATCTCAACAAACAATTATAAATTTTAGCAATTCTAAATAAACTAAAAAAAGTTCACATACATAGGAAAATAAATAAAATCTAAAACAATTACACAAAATATAAAATAACATAAAACAAAATAAAATTTCAAAAAATAATTATAATAAAGAACTTAATATTACCTAAAACAATGGGTTACCTTCTATCAAGCGCCATTTTAACATCTTAGTAACACGTAGCTATCATATGATGCTAAGGCTTGTACACCAGTACAAACTCAATGTCTACTACATTATGTCCTTCTTATAAATAGGGTTTCACATTATGCCCATTGATCTTGAACATTCTTTGTGTTTTATGATTCAATAACTCCATCATTCTATTTGAAAATAATTGGGTAATTTTGTACTGTCTATCCCATCTTGATTGTAGTTATCCTGGAAACAATCTCCAATGAGAGTTAAATAATATAACTTTCATTTAAGAAAGAAAAGATTTACAAACTAGCCTTTTTTTGTGATAGCTCTTTATGTGCTCTTTGTATAACTTTCCATTTTGATGGGCTTCATCCTTAATCTTTTTAAATTCACTAAGATGGAGCAACCACTTCTCTCTTACTTTATCTAAGTCTATTTTTAACTCTTTAATTATGTAATGAGCCTTGTGTTTGAGTTCAGTGGATAGGTGGCATGCTTTCCCAAAGACTAATCGGTAGGGGTTCATCCCAATGGGTGTTTTGTAAGTTGTTTGGTATGCCAATAAGGCATCTTTCAACTTGATTTCCCAATCCTTCCCTAAAGGGTGCACAGTGTGTGCCAAAACCCCTTTGATTTTCCTATTATTCAATTTCACTTGACCTGATGTTTGTGGATGATATAGAATGACCACTTTGTATGTGATGTTATACTTCATTAGTACCCCATCAAAACTTTTGTTGTAAAAATGGCTTCCTACATCATTAATTATTGCTTTAGACGTCCCAAACCTACTAAATATTGCTTTATACATCCCAAATAATCCACAACGACTAATAGTATTCATTGCCAAAAGATGGGGAAAAGAACCCATAAAGTCATTCCCCCATACATCAAATATTTTAATAACTAAATTAGATGTCAAAGGTATTTCATCTCATTTACCTATATTATCTGTCCTTTGACATCTATCATACTTCCTACAAAACATATGAGCATATTTAAAAAGAGTTGGCCAATAATATCCAAACTGTAATACCTTAATGACCATTTTCTTACCACCAAAATGCCTCTATAGTAAAGTTCATGCCAGAATGCTCCTATATTTCTTTTTAGGTATAGACCTTCGGATTACTTGATCTCGATGAATATTTAATAGATAAAGGTTAACCCATAAATATTACCTACAAAAATGTAAAAACCTTCTCTTTTCTTGAAAAGAGATGCTAGGTCTTAAAATACCAACAACAAGATAATTTACTATGTTAGCATACCATGGATTTGGACCTACTGAAAATAATTATTCATTACAATTTGACAATATCTTCTTTACTCTCACCGTTAAGAGAATTGAATTCGTAAATTAACCTAGACAGATGATAAGCTACTAAATTTTTACTACCTTTCTTGTCTTTGATCTTTAGGTCAAATTCTTTTGAGAGTAAAACTCACCTTATTAATCTTGCCTTAGCATTAGGTTTACTTAATAGATATCTTAAAGCAACATTATTAGAATGCATAATTACTTTAGAACCTACTAAGTAAGACCTAAATTTGTTTAAGGAAAATACAACAGTCAAGAATTCTTTCTCAGTGGTGGAATAATTAATTTGTGCATCATTGAGTATTTTGCTAGCATAATAGATGACATGTAAACACTTAACCATTCTCTATTCCAAAACTGCTCCTATAGCATAATTAGAAAACATAACTTATTATTTAAAATGGGAGAGATCAATTAGGTGCCACAATAGTAGGGATAGATGTTAATTTATCTTTTAAAGTATTATAGGCGATAAGGAAATCATCATTAAGATTAAAATAAACATCTTTTGACAAAAAAAATACATAAAAATGACTTATTTTAGAAAAATCTTTGATAAATCATCTATAGAAACCTGCATGTCCTAACATAATCCCTTATTATACCATAAAATGAATTCTCTCCCAATTAATTGTCATCTTACATTCAATGTATTGTTCTAAAACTAAAGTCAATTTATTCAAGCAATAATCAAATAAGGTTCCAAAAATAGAAAAAATCATCCATGAATACCTCAAAGAACTTTTCACCCATGTTTGAGAAGAATGATATCATACATCTATGAAACATGGCGGGGCATTGCACAACCCAAATGACATCCTTTTGAAAGCGAATTTCCCAAAAAGACATGTGAAGATGGTCTTCTCATGATCCTCTAGTGCAATGGGTACCTAATAATAACCTGAAAGAGCATCCAAAAAATAGTAAAATTCATGCCTAGCTAATCTTTCTAACATATAATTAATGAATGGAAGAGAGAAGTGATCATTTTTAGTGTACAAATTCAATTTCTTGAAATCTATACACATTCCCCATCCTGTGACTATCCTAATGGGCATTAATTCATTTTTAACCACTATTATTCTGGAATTCTTTGGTACCACATGAACTAGACTAACCCACCTACTAATAGTAATAGGATAGATAACTTCTACTTCTGAGAGTTTCAAATTTTCCTTTTTAACCACCTCTTGCATGATTGAGTTTATTCTTCTTTGGGCCTCTCTAATAGGTTTAGCATCATCCTCAAGATTGATATTATGCATACACATGCTAGGACTAATTCCTTTTATATCTTTAAGATTCAAACTTATTGCTTTCTTGAATTTCTTTAGCACCTTAGCTTCTTTTCTTGGGTTTTGGTCAAAGTGGAAGAAATAATAGCTGGATAAGTTTCTCTTTTCTCCCAGAAACACATATTTTAGGGGCATAGAAAAATATTTTAATTCTAGTTTAGGTGGAATACCTCTTCCCTAGATAGTGTACTAGGTAGATCTAAAGGTATATTAAGATGTCCTATTGGTTCAACATTATCTAGTAATTCAAGGTACCCCTCAATTTTCTCATTTAAATCCTCTTTTATCTTTTCAATTGTAAAAGTGACTTTCAACTTGTCTTCCTATCTATCCTAGAAAAAGGTGTTATAAGCAAGTCAATCCATAGAATCAACATTAAAACATTCATCAATGGTAGAGATAGAAGGAATAGGTTAAGAGTTAAAAAGTTCAAAATGAATAGTCTCTCTTAAGACTGTTATTGTCATCCCATCTTGAACAATAATAATAGTCTTAGTAGTGGACATGAATGGTTTACCAAGAATTATTGTCTATTCTTTGTCCAAGGCTAGGTTTTTCTACATATCTAGAACCAAAAATCAACATGTATTATTATTTCGTATACTTGTACAAGAACATCTTCAACCATTCCTTTCATATATTTTATAGATCTATCTTTAAGTTGAAGGGACATGGTTAAAGGTTTTAAGTCTCCCAAACCTAGCTGCAAGAAAATAGAATATAGTATCAAATTAACACTAACACCTAAATCAACAATTGCTTTAGCTATATTTCTATCCCCTAAGTAATATTAATGATAAAACTTTTTTGGTCTTTCAACTTTAGGGATAGTTAATCCTAAAGCATAACACTAGCAACCTCTAATATCACAACTCACTCATTAAGCTTAGAACTCATCTTCTTAGTGTTCAGTTCCTTGAAAAAATTAACATATAGGGCATATTCTTGATCATATTTAATAAAAGTAAATTTATATAACTTTAGAAGCATAGTGAAAATATCAAAGAATTGCTTATCTTGTTTTGACTCTTTCAACTAGTGTGGGAATGGTATTGGTGGTTGATGTAGTTTTGATGTCTTTTATGTTTTAGGAATGTCAATTGACTCCCCAATTATTTCCTCCAAAGGTTTATTATGATTGGAACTTGTCTCTCCACTTTTATGGGAGATTATATTTTCATCTTCTTTATTACCTGTGTTAAATGGTAAATCATTAGAATTCTTAGGTAAAATTTTGTTAACTACATTACCCCTTCAAAGAATTGTAACATCTTTCGCTTGTTCTATTTGACCGGGTAGCTTTCCTTTTCCTTAGCTTCTCATTTTCTCTACTATCTGCCCAACTCAAGCATCAACCTTTTTTTGCGGAAGCCTCTAAGGAATTCAACCTCTAATTATTCATCTTTTGATTATCCCTACTGACTTGAATAAAGACACTTAAGTTATCTTCTAAGGTTAGCTTATAAAGTTGATATAGTGGGTAAGGTTAGTTTACATTCAGCCCTTTTATTTGGTTTTGGACATATGTTGGGTTATTGTTTGGTTCCCATGAAAGGTTAGGGTGATTGTACGTGTTGAATGATACTTTTGCATAAAATTGGCTTTCTCTAAGGTACCCATACTAGAATATTTTGTAATCGAACAATAATTAGCAGTATACCTAATTGTGCCACAAACTCTATATACCTCTTGATTTGATATTTGGTAGGTAATAAGGAGTTTTACTTTCTTAGTTAATTCTACAAGTTCCAGGGCCGTTTCTTCCTGAAGCCAACTTTATTGACCCTTGCTCTCCTTCCTCTAGCACCCTTTTATTAGAAATTAGTACCCAACATCTCATATAGCTCATAAGTTTTCTCTGCTATCTTTTCTCCTATAGCTCCTCCTATAGCATTATAAACAATGTATTGATACTATTATGTCAGTCCATTACAAAATAACTGGTTCTATAACTGCAATGGATGGCTGTGGTGTGGGTATCAAGTAAAGAGGAGTTTGAATTTTTCCTAAGCTTCAGGGAAGGGATCTCTATCCTTTTGGAAGAATGTTGTTATTTTTGCCCTCAATTCTATTGTCTTTTGATGGGAATAGAAGTTACCCATATATTTATTATAGGCTACCTCCCAAGTAGTTAATGAACATGGTTCTAGAGTCATGAACCAAGGTTAGGGTGATTGTAAGTGTTGAATGATACCTTTGCATAAAATTGGTTTTCTCTAAGGTACCCACACTAGAATCTTCTGCAATCGAACAATAATTAGCATTATACCTAATTGTGCCACAAATTGTATAGATTTTTAGTAGGTTCGCTTGGACTATGCTATGTATGAATGAGATTCTGTACCTCTTGATTTGATATGTGGTAGGTAATAAGAAGTTTGACTTGCTTAGTTAATTCTACAAGTTCCAAGGCCGTTTATTCCTAGAGCCAACTTCATTGACCCTTTCTCTCCTTCCTTTAGCACTATTTTATTGGAAATGAGTACCCAACATCTTATATAGCTCAAAAGTTTTCTCTGCTATCTTTTCTCCTATAGCTCCTCCTATAGCATTATCAACAATGTACCGACACTATTATGTCAATCCAGTACAAAAGAGTTGGTTCCGTAATTAGAATGGATGGTTGTGGTGTGGGTATCAAGTAGAGAGGATTTTGAATTTTTCCCAAGCTTGATGGAAGGGATCTCTATCCTCTTGGAAGAATGTTTTTATTTTTGCCTTCAAATCTTCAGTCTTTTAATAGGAATAGAAGTTACCCATATATTTATTATAGGCTACCTCTCATATAGTTAATGAACACAGTTCTAGAGTCATGAACCAAGACTTAGCTCTAGCCTTGAGTGTGTAAGGAAAATGCATCATCCTATGCTCGTTTTCATCAAGTCTCTGCAATGGAATTTTTTGCACAGTAGGATAAAATTCTCTAATAAAATTTAAAGAGTCTTCATTAGGGATATTGTGAAATGAAAGTAACAAGAAATAATGACTATTTTTCAATTCATAAATCCTTACAGTCTCTCCCAATTGTCTACAAGAAGTAGTGTTGCCAATGATTTCCAATGTATACTCCATTTTCCGTTTATATATGGCATTATTCATGTCTACTTGCACTTAAATCATTCCTCTTCCTCTTGATTATCAATATCCATTTTTCTTAAAAAGTGTTTTGAACCTATAGATGTTAAAAATAAAAAATACGAGTTTCTTTTTCAAAGATATCTTACCTTTTATACATTAATAATACAAAATAAAAATCAAGGTAGGTGAGAACTTAGTACCAAAATAAGTACTATGAGAAATATAAACAAAAACAAAAAAGAAAAATAAATAACTATACATAAGTTAGTAAAAGAAAATAAGTTATATCATAAACAAGTTAGTATATAGAAATACTAAACAAATAATTAACAAAAAAAAACCTAAATTAAAATTAAAAATAAAATAAAAATTAGAAGAAATAGATAATTTTTTTAATTTTTTCTTTTTTTTTTCTTTGTTTTTATTTGAAAATTTGTTTATTTATTTTTTAAAAAAATCTTAAATTTTCAAATATTTTAAGATTTTAATTTTTTTTATTCAAAATATCTAAAATCAATCAATAACCTAGATATTTTTTATTTTCAAATTTTTTTGAATTTTTTCTAAATTAAAAATAAAAAGGTCCCAAATATTTTTAAAATAAAATTTTTTAAGATTTTTTATAATAAATATTCAAAATTCTATTCCTCTCCAACGACGTTGCTAAAACCTTAATGCATAAAGTTTTTATATTTATAATAGCTCCCAAATGTACGAATCACTTTGTAAAAAATAATAAATATACTTTCAAATTTAATTTAAAGAGGAACCATGCAGTTTTAAATAATTCAACAAAACTCTTAAAAAGTAAAAGTAAATTTAAACATTATGTTACAATTATCTGGGTTTTAAAAAATCTAATCTATTGACTAAAATTAAAGATAAGAGTAGTTCTATTTGGGCTTTAAAAAATCTAATTTATTGACTAAAATTAAAGATAGTAGTAGTACTGATTCAACAACTATTAGGTAGATAAATATTTAACATTCAATGAAGAATTTATAGAATATATTAGCTAGTTAATCATGGTTGTTTAAAATTAATTAAGATATTAAATATATAAATTAATATAACCGATATTTTCTTTTTGTAAGAAAATATCCTAGAAGGGATTAGATCCTTTGTTAATAAAAATCAATTAATATCCTTAGTCAGGGATCACCAATTAAATAATAATAAATTATGATTGTTTGTAAGGAAATAACAAACCATTTAAATCACTACTTTAGGTAGAGCATATAATCTAGACTCTCATTGAAGGTGTCTAATTAGATTTTTGATTAATATATCTTAACCTAACTTCTAGATTTAAAATACATTACAAAAAATATGTCGTTAATATATTTTTCAATGATAAATATTAGAAAAATCTTTGAAATAGAATACAATTCTAAATTAGATCTAGGAAACCAGATATTAAAATATAACTTTCATATTTTATATTTATTAAGAAAAATATATTGTCAATATATTTATATATAATAAACTTTTTATAAATCTTTAAGGAAAAAAATTAATTTATTTTATAATTTTTTTTTACCTAAATTAATAATTCATAAGCATAACAACATGACTAATATCCTATGGTAATTTTCAACCAAACATGTTTAGATATAATAAATAATTAGTAAATTAAAAATAACAACTAGAAAAATACATAAAATTAAATGTGTAAATAATAAAACACAAATGATATTAATACCTCAATTGTATTTATTATAGTTAACTTCTGTAGCAATCTATTATCTTAAAAATCTTCACAAGGATGTGCTCTAGTGAATAGAAACTTATTAAATAAAACAAAGAAAATAAATCTTAAAACTACAACAAAATTCTAAGAGAATTTGTTCTTGAAATTCAGAATTGTTAACTGAGTTTTTGTGTGTCTATAACTAAAGAAAGGGTTTCATAGTTGAAAAAAGATGATAAAATGAGAAAATAGTGGATGGTAAGGTCACGTGGTATGACACACTTTTTCCACCTATATAGCCTGCGTTGATTCTAGCACGCATGACATTCTGATCTGAGAAGCTTGCACTGTGCCACACTTATATCCTTGTGGCAACATTCGTTAAACTACATTTCTCTAAATTATTTTTATTTCACCTTCTTACATTTTGTTGGTATAGATTTAAAGCTTACATATTTTATTCTTTTATTCTTCTAGGTTGCAATTTGGTGCTTTCAGATTCGATTTTTCAAGTATTTATCAATTAAATCATTTTGAAGCTAGAAATACTTGAAAAATAACAAAACATACACATGATTCGAAAAACATAAATTTGCTAAAATAATGATAATATTATGCAAATATTTTGACATTACAGTGTAAACAAATCACGTAATATTCAGTGTTTTTCAAGCACTCATCATTTGTCTTGAAAAATGCCTTGTACACATTACAAACTAGCTCGTTCTTCATGTAAAGTTTACATTCCTTATTCTTTAAAGCTCCTAGGATGCAAATTAAGTGCTTCAAGTTATGTTCTTCATGTGTTGACGAATTTATACATTTTGAAGCTAAAAACATCTTAAATACAATAAAATATACATGTGATTCTGAACATATAGATTTGCATAAATTATTACATAAACATGCTATAATCAAACCTATTTATGATATTTAAGCTTAATAAAATCACAACCCCAACCAGCTTTTAGCTAGCCTTTGACATGGAAAGCGATATAACAAATAAAAACAAAAATAAATAAACTAAATTATATTATCTTAAATCATTTTCGTAGATTGACATAATTGTATTTAGGGTATGCAACAAGCCTTTAAACCTCTAGGGTACCCTAATGGATGAGTTTAAGTCTCGTGAGAGCTTTTAATTATGATACCTACAAACACCCTATTTGCAATAATTTAAAACTAAAAAGAATAACATGACAAAATAAAAACTAAAATCAACAAAACTTCTCATGCTTTAGTTTCTTTTCAGTTCATTATCAAAATCTCAAGCACAAGTTAATTCAATGTTCCAAATTTATTGTTCAATCCAGTTACACATCACAAATTCATGTCCCATTACAAAAATATATCAACTTTGACTCACCCAAACTTGATGTTAGGAATTTGAATTTGCATTGAATCTTATCCTTATAAGAAATACTCTAAATATTACACTATCCTATGGATTCAAGTACTCAACAGCGAATATGTAAAAAAACGCTATGTAAAGAATAAAGCAAAAGGGTTTGCATATGATAAATAAGAAAGACTCAAATGTACATACCATTGATCTCATGAGCCAAATCAAATGATAGGATTTATGAATATACCATATTACTAACCTCATGCTTCAATCAAAATCATTAAGCAAAAATTTCAAGTATGTGCCTCAGATGAATAAAGATGCATTGACTTCAAAGGGATTCTTTCTAATTTTTTTTGTAATAACTATCTCATTACTTTGGAGAACTTTAAGGTAATAGTATTTAGTTATACTATTTATTTTTCTCTTTTTTTAGAGAATAGACCCGTAAAACTTATAGAGGTCTTTTAACAATATAAAATAATAAGAAAATATTTGAACGAGTAAAAAAAATATTATCACTTAGAATAAGATGATATATGCTCAGAATTATTCTCATAACATATTCTCCATTATTTGATTCCTAAACACCAATTTTGGATTTATCTCGATCTCAACATATAAGCATGAAACACAAACTATGAATAGAACTAATTCTTACAATAATCAATAAACACGTTTGAGGCATCAAACAAACAATACAAAGACTCAATTATTCCCTATTAATTAACTAAAAATATGATAATTTTGTATTATATATTTTTTAATTTGGTCCTATTTGCACCCCCAATGTTTTCAACTATGCATGTGTTCAGAAAAGTAATGAAAGGACCAAATAGAAATTAACTAATAATAAATAAAAGAAAACAACAAAATTAAAATAAAAGAAAAGATATTACCTAAAACGATAGGTTGCCTTCCACCAAGCTCTTATTTTAACTTCGTAACAAGACGCTACTAGAGGTGAGGGATCTTGTAGTTCAATGCATTCAATGTTCTCTCATTTGTATCAATTCTCTAAATGTGTGGCTTAACATGATGCCCATTGAGTTTTTAAATTTATCAATTCTATAACTCCATGGAGAAAAACTTGAAATGGTCCACTCCATCTTGAATTTAACTTTCCTAGAAACATTTTAAAATGAGAATTACATAAGAGAACTTTCATTCCAAGATAAAAAGACTTAAGGATTAGGCCTTTTCATTGTATAGTGCATTATTCGTAGATTTTTCCATTTTCATAGGCTTCATTCCTAAAGTCTTCGAGCTTATCAAGTTGAAGCAAACATTTCTTTCCTACTTGTTCAAGATCCATACCTAATTCCTTGATTGCCCAATATTCCATATGCTCAAGCTCAATAGGAAAATGGAAGGCTTTTCCATAAATCAATATGTAAGGACTCATATCAATGGGTGTCTTGCAATCTATGTTGTATGCCTATTGTGCATCATTTAATTTGGTTACCAATCCTTTCTTGAAGGTCATATCGTCCATTTCAAGATACTCATGATTTGTCTTTGCTTACCTCTACTAGACCAAAAGCTTGTGGATGGTATGGAGTAGCCACTTTGTGTTTGATATTATAATTTTTCAGTAAGCCATCAAAGAGCTTATTGTAAAAGTGGCTCCCTCCATCACTAAATATGGCCCTAGGTGTCCCAAACTTGCTAAATATTACATCTTTCAAAAATTTCACAATACAATTAGTAGCATTAGTTTTGGTGGGTATAACTTCAATCCATTTGGAACATAGTCAACTGCAGCTAAAATATATTCATATCCAAAAGAAGGGGGCAAAGGATCCATAAAGTAAATCTCTTAAAAATCAAAAAGTTTAATAACAAAATTAAATGTTAAAGACATCTCACCAATTTTTCCTATGTTACTAATCCTTTGACATCTATCACATTGCTTGTAAAAATTATGAGCATTCTTAAATAATGTTAGTTAATAAAAAAAATTTAATACCTTTAGGGCCATTTTCTTACCACAAAGATGGCCCCCATAATGAAGTTCATGAAAAAGGCCAGAATGCTCTCATATTCTCCTCAAGCACACATCTTTAGATGACTTAATCTTGGCAAAGCTTGAACAAATTGAGGTCATCACAAAAATAGTGCCTGCAACCATGGAAAAGTCTTCTCTTTTTCTAAAAAGAAATATTAGACCTTAAAATATCACTAGCAAAATAATTGAAAATGTTAGCATACCATGGGTTTTGGCTTATTGTAAATAGTTGTTTATCAAGAAATTTTTTATCAATATCCATTTCCATCTCACTCTGAGTAGTGTCAAAACTAGAAAACAACCTAGATAGATGATCAACTACTACATTTTTAGTTCCTTTCTTATCTCTGATCTCTCAGTCAAATTCTTGTAAAAGTAAAACCCTTCTAATTAGTCTTGGCTTATCATTTGGTTTAGTCAATAAATACGTTAAAGTAGCATAAATAGAATGCACACTAACTTTTGACCCAACCAAATAAGATTTAAATTTAGTCAAAAATTCCTTTTCAGTGGTAGAATAATTAATATGGGTATCATTGAGTGTTTTATTAGTATAATAAATAACATGTAAATGCTTGTCCACTTTCTATCCCAAAATAGTCCCTATAGCAAAATTAGTAGCATCATACATAATTTCAAAATGTAGAGACCAATCAGGTGACATAATAATAGGTGCAAAAGTTAATTTTTCTTTCAAAGTGTTAAAAACAATAAGGCAATCATTATCAAACACAAAGGATACATCCTTGGCTAATATATTACATAAAGGATGATTACTTTAGAAAAACCTTTAATAAATCTCTGACTAAAACCTATTTGTCCTAATAAACTCCTAATTCCCTTCACATTAGCAAGGGTGGCAATTTATCAATTAAAAATTATTTTTTCCTTATCCACTTCAATACCTTTATTAGAAATAATATGTCCTAACACAATGCCTTCTTTAACCATGAAGTTACTTTTCTCCCAACTAAGAATTAAGTTGCATTCAATGCATCATTTTAGAACTAAAGTCAATTTATTTAAACAATCATCAAAATAGACTCGAAAGACAAAAAAAGTCATCCATGAATACCTCAATGAATTTCTCCACCATATCTAAAAATATAGATATCATGCATCTTTGGAATATGGTGGTAGCATTATATAGACCAAATGACATCATTCTGAAAGAAAATGTCCCAATTGGACAAGTGAATATGGTATTTTCTTGATCTTCTAGTGTAACTAGTACCTTGTAATATCCTGAAAGACCATAAAGAAAACAATGAAAATTATGTCCAGCTAATCTTTCTAACATTTTATCAATAAAAAGAAAGAGAAAGTGATCTTTCTTAGTGTATAGATTCATTTTTTAAAAGTTGATGCACATTCTCCATCTTGTAATGACTCTAGTAGGAACTAACTTATTCTTATCATTTCTTACCATGGTAATGCTTGAATTTTTGGGTACCCCATATACCAGACTAATCCACTTGCTACCAATAATAGGATAAATAACTTCTACCTCTAAGAGTTTCAAAATTTTAGATTTCACTACTTCATGCATAGTAGGGTTAAGTCTTCTCTAAGCTTCACTCATAGGTTTAGTATTATCCTCTAAATTAATTTTATGCATACACATAGCCATACTAATACCTCTAGTGTCTCAAATGCTCTATGCTATAGCTTTCTTAAATTTCTTAAGTATCTTAACAAGTTATTTTTCTTCCCTAGATGGGATCTTTGGTTGATCTAAGGGTGTACTAGGCTCTTTTATTGGTTCAACAATGTCTAAAAATTTATGGTAACCCTTAGTCTCATCATCCAAGTCTTCCTCTATCAACTAATTGAAGGGACATGGTTGTGGGATTCAATTGTCCCAAACCTAGTTGCAAGTATATTGAGTAAGGCATGAGATTTATACTTTTTCCCTAAATCTATTATAACCTTAACCACCTTTTTTTTATCCCCATAGTAATATTAATAATAAAACTACCAAGATCCTTTAATATTGGTGGAAGGTTTTGTTGAAGTATTTAAACTAACAACTTCTAAAATAATAATTATTTCATTAACTTCATAATTTATCCTCTTAGTGTTCAATTCTTTAATTTTTTTTGCATAGGAAGGCACATTCCTAATGACATATAGGAGTGATAAATTAATGTTAACCTCAAAAAGTATATAAAATGTAAGTCCATTTGTACTTTGCGTCTATATGTTGGCTTCTAGTATGCAAAACATGAAGTCTTTTTGTTTTACATAGTGTTTTGTCTTCCTCTGTGTAAGGTTAATTATTATGGATCAGTAATTTACACACGCACATAGTTAAGAACATAATGATTAAAAGCATGTTTTTCACATACCACGAGGTTAGTTATTTAGTATGCATGCTAGACCATGAGTGATAGTTTTGGTTTAATTTGGTATGGGTATTTATGAAAACTACCCGGCAATTTTTAGAATAATAAAATATGATTTTTTCCACCTCGCCACACTCGTCGACAAGAAACTAGTTGACAAGGGACTCACCAAGTCCTTTGAAAAGGTCATGGTATGGTGGTTGACGAGGACCATAGTGAGGCTATGATGAGATGGTTTGATCATTAATACTTTTCTATAAATACCCCATTCTCTTTTTTTGTTTTTTTCAAAAAATTATGTAGTGGAGTTCTATAAAATTGACATCTGGTTTTCCTATTTTTGGATCACTATTACCTTAAGTGTTATTAGGTATTAGGGATTCGTGATTATGTGGGTAAAACCATTCTCTTGAGTGTGAGTACTCATGGTGGTGTTTGCAAGTGGATTTATGTAAGAAGCCAGTGTGGTTGTGAGTCATGTGTATATTGGTAGTTGCCTTCGTGTGAATTTTTCTTCTATAAGGAGATTTTGTGGTTGAGAGCCTTTTCTTTGGCTAGTAGTTGCCTTCATGAAACTTTTTTATGTGAGAAAAACTCTTTGAGAGTGATTTGAGCTTAATTGTTAAGTTCTCACATCTCTGGCTCTGTCCAATATGTGGTGGACTATGTCTCCCACTTTGGTTATATGCATTTACTAGATTGACATTGTGTCCCATAGTGTTTATTAGTTATTCATTGGTAGTTGATTGTACTATAATAAGTGGTGTTGGCTTTGGAGGAAAGCCAAATTCGTATATCGAACCAAGTCACTATAGAGGAAATAAGTAAGGGAAGTAATAGACTGTTTGAATAATGGTCCCCGACTGATAGAGGTAATGAGGTTTTATTTCTATCAAGGATTGTAATTATTTTATTACTTAGTAGATTTGTTTACTTCCAAATGGTTACCATTACCAACCCAAAGATGTTACCACATAGGCAGGAATTCTATATGGATTTACTTCATTATATTTGGTATTGTGCATGCTCAATTATTTGGCTAGCATAATCTAATGATAAATTGTATATGACTGTATATACTGAGATTTAAACTCTGATTAGAAAGCCTTTAATTTTTATTTCTTTCTTTTTGGTTGTTGATAATATATATATACACTACTTATTTACTACATGTTTGTGCTTATTTATACTACTCTTATGATTATCATTTTTAAGTGTTTATCCTTCTATTGTATGCATGTTTGGGTAGAGTCCTTAAGGAGTTAGTATCTCCTTGACCTGATTATATATCATGTATTCGACCCTTCAATGTTGTTATGCATGATTAGATTGTTTTGTTAGTAGTGTGATCAATAGCATCAGTAGCCATAAATTAGTAACGTGAAATGTATAGAACGAGAAACATTGAGGGTCACTCTCAATCTTAAGGCACAAAAAGACACTATCCTCTACACATCTCAAATTGTGTATGAGAGATACACATTTAAACTACATATGTATACAAACTATGATTTGATAACTAAACTCACTAAAGACCCACTCCCAAATGTAAGCTCTCCAAAACTATTTAAGAAACATATATGAATCTTGATATAAATTTTGGAAAAGTTTAACCACTAAAAATATGTGTAAATAAGAAACAGATATGAATCTCAATATGAATTTTGGTAGAGTTTAACCACTAAAAACATGGGTAAATAAAATAGAGAAGTGGGGGTTATTTATAGAATTTGACCAACCACCTCGTCAAACATCTTGCCAAAGGTGGTAATGAGGTGTTAAAATAAGATATTTTTTCATTTCAAATTTTATTGAGTAAAATCCATAAATACCCATACCCAAAATGAAACAAAATTGTACACTCCACTCTAGACCTAGCTTGAAAACTAAAACAACCAATCCCATTATGTGTGGCTTTTAATCACAATATTCCTAACTATGTGTATATGTGTATTAGTTATCTATAGTAACCAAGCTTAGATAGGGGAAGGTAGAACATTAAGCAAAAATAAATGGACCCCATGTTTTGTACATAGGAAACAAATATACAAAAATATAGTACAACATGACTTACATCATTTTTAGCTTTTCAGTATGTATGACTGCTTTGCATGTTGTGTGTCATTTACTATGTTTATGGATACTGCTAGCTTGGATAGGAACCTCTGAGGCACCCCATCATTGTTGTAGTCTTTTCTTTCTTACTTTAAGTTATTTTGTCTATGTTAAATTAAGCATGTTGTTTTGTACTCCCACCGTGTTGTTTTCTTAATTCATATTTGTGAGATTTTCTTGATTGAATTGGTATAGAACTCAAAAAACGATTTCATAAGTTAGTTTTTCCACCCCTTATATAGGTCTCGATTACCTATTAGAATCAAAAGAACAATTGAGATTAGTGCAATTGTTCCTATGTATGGAATTGTCATAAAGTAAATCAGAAAATTTCTTATCTTACTTAACATCCTTACTCTCCTTGAATTCCCTCAGAAGGCTTTGCAATTGTTTTATTTATATATACATCTTCCTTGTGTGCTACATGCACTCCACCTATTTTTTTTTTTGCATTATTAATTGAATCATTAAAAATTTAAGGAATATTTTTATTTTGAACCTTACCACTCCTTAGAGTTGCCATAGTTTGAGCTTGTTGATAATAAATAGGAAGTTTCTCTTTTCTCTATATTTGCTCAGCTATTTTCCTAACTTTTCCTTCCTATTCACAGATGCCTCAAAAGAGTTAAACATTTGATTATTTTTCATTTTGTTATCTTGACTTACTTGAATGAAAGCATTCAAGTTATCCTCTAAGGTTGCTTTTTAGGTGGATAGAGTGGCATGTTTTGGTTTAGGATTAGGCCTTGCATTTGGTTTTGGGCATATAGTGAGTTAGTGTTTTCTTTTCATTAGAGATTAGAGTGATTTCTGATGAGTGCTCAAAAAGCACTAAAATTACCATGATTTTATGCACATTAATTGATTAAAAATATATATATTTATATGATTTTATCATATATTTATATAAATTTATCCTTTCAGAATCACGGGTATTTTTATTGTTTTTTAGGTATTTTCGCTTAAAAACGTAACTTAAAGATTCAAAAAGGAATACTGGAGGCAATACATCACAAATATATTCATAAAATAAATGAGGAAAAGTCAATAAATATGGAAAAATTGGACAAAATGGGTTAAAAGGAGGAAATCGCACACGCAGCAGCCCAGCTGCGCCGAGCAACTCGCGCTCAGCGCCAACATCTACCCCAGCTGCGCCCAGCAACGCGAACGCTTGCACCCAGCCTGCTCCCGTCCGCGTGCGCCTAACCTGCTCCCGTCCGTGCGTGCCCAGCCTACTCCTATCTGCGCGCGCCTATGCCCAGCCTGCTCCCATCTGCATGCACCTGCGCCCATCTGTGCGCGCTGCCGTGCCCACATCAGCATGATGTCATCATTCACTACTCCACGTTTTCCCAAATTTTAATCATTTTTTCACCCACTTTTTCTTCCTCTCCTCACCTATAAATACCCCCATTCTCTTCACTTCAAATCACACCTAAAAACACACTTTTCTCTTTCTTTCTCTCCTTAGTTTTTTTTAGTTTTTCTTAGTGTTTAGTTTTTTCTTAGTTAGTTTTTCTTAGTTTTAGAGTTCTTCTCTTTTTGAGAAGAACTAGTTATGTTTTTGTAATTTATTTGCTTTTTGATTCAATAAATGGGAGTGCAAATTTCGTTTGGAGGTTTTCTAGCAACGGGAATAGCATCAAAGTACTGTAAAGATTTTATTTTCTTTATAGTTATTTTTTATGCTTTATTCTTACATGTTATATTTAATTAATCTGTGATTAAATTTAACTTTGCTGGCTGTTTGTAAACATTATATAATAATAACGTTGTTATGCTTGCGAAATATTAAATAGGTAAAAATATCTAAAATGAATTGATTTTATTTTTATTCAAGATTTTATATTAAGAATGTTAGAGAGAAATATATTATTTTTCATTACAAACTTAAATCTGAAAATTATATTTTAAGGTTTAGTTATCCGGTCTGATTTAGAGTAGTGCTCTTTTATTTGTTAGTACAATCGCCCGGTAGTTAGAGTGAAGCTCTATTTTAAAAGTTTTTATAAGAATTATTATCTAAAAATGTATTGACAACATGTTTTCAATAGTGGTTTTAAAACTTGAAAGTTAGTACTCGGATAACTAAATTCTTAGGTTTAATTTGGACACCTTGAATAAAGTTTAAACTGTCTAACCCCACCAAAGGTGGCATTTAAATGGTTCATTTTCAATCTCTTAGAAAAAAGAATTAATTTAATTAACCAAATTAGTTATCAACCCCACCCATAGGTGTTAATTGATTTGTTTAGTTAACAAAGAATATCCAACCTCACCAAAGGTGGTATTCATATAAAAAAAAGAGAATCAATAAATATCAATTTATATCTTTAATAACCTAAATAATATGAGCAAACATAATTAACTTAGTTATTATATCCATAAATACTCCATTATTATAAAAGATAAAATTTGCATAAATGTTTATTGAATCTGTATCAATGTTTATTTTTATGTTATTAGATTAAAAAAAACACAAAACCCCAAAATTTCGTGACAGGATGTTTATGATTTAATTTCGTTTTTAAAAGTTTGAATAATAAATTAAAAACTACATACATTCCTTCCTTAGATCGACCTTAGGAGTATACTTATCATTTTCTACGAAATAATTCGTGCACTTGCGAGAGTTTTATAAATACATAAAACCAAATGTACGGCAGGATCGGCGATGTCGGTTCTGCCTGTCAAGTTTTTGGCACCGTTGCTGGAGAAGGAATAGCGTTTTTAAATTATTTATCAAAATTTTAAAAAATTTTTTTGTTGTAAATAATTGTGATTTAAAAAAAAATTAAAAATTAAAATATTTGTTGTTCGTGAATAGTAAAAAAACAAAAATTTAATAAAAATTAAAATAATTTTTTTTCTTATTAAAAAAAAACAAAAAAAAAACTTACGGTTCATGAATAGTAAAAAAAATAAATAAAAAATTTTAAATTTCATAATAAAAAAAATTTTGATTTAAAAAAAAAAGTTAGCGTGAATAATAAAATAATTTTGAATTTTGAAATTTGGAAATAATAATAATAATAAAAAATAAAAAAATAAAAATAAAAATAAAAAAATATTAAAAAAATTTCAAAAAAAAAAATCAAAAACTTTATTTTCAATTTTTTTATTTTTTTCTTTAACTTTTTTCAATTTTTATTTATTTATTTATTTAATTTTTACTTAATTTTTAATTAAATTATTTTTTTTCATAATTTTCGTTTAACTTAATTAACTTAGGTTTTTACTAAATTTTTGTTTAAGTTAATTAACTTAAGTTTTTAGTAACTTAATTTACTAACTTATATTAATTTAATTTACTAACTTGATTAATTTAGATTTTCATTAACTTAATTAACCTACCTTTTTATTAACTTAATTAACTTAAATTTTAATTTAACTTAACTTTATTAACTTATCTTTAATAGCATGAAAAGTAAAGATCTAAGGGAGTTCTATCTAGGAGACTAGTTCCTGGAAGCCTTTGTGCCAGTAGTCCTTCCTCGGAATGTTGCTCTGTCTAGCAGGATGGTTTTTAAGGAGCCTTTGCCCCACCATTCTTTCCTGGAAGCACTCTTGATTAATACTGATTAAGTTTAATCAATTTTAAAGTTTGTTAGGCATGATCTTTTGTTGTTACCGTACAATTTCAATTTAATGTTCACACATTTTGCATGCATAGACATTAATTAAAAGTTTTTATAATTATTTACATACTTGTAATTTAATGTACATATATGTTACTAATATTTGTCTATTTATCTAATATTATTGTTTTACTATGTGTGCTATGCGTTCTATTTTTAATTATTTTTATCCATATACGCAAGAGTTCTATTTAAGTTTAACCAATTTTAACGTTTGTTGTGCATGATCTTTTGTTGTTACCGTACAATTTCAATTTAATGTTCACACATTTTGCATGCATAGACTTTAATTAAAAGTTTTACAATTATTTACATACTTGTTATTTAATGTACATATATGTTACTAAAAGTTGTCTATTTATCTAATATTATTGTTTTACTATGTGTGCTATGCGTTCTATTTTTAATTATTTTTATCCATATACACAAGAGTTCTATTTAAGTTTAACCAATTTTAATGTTTGTTGTGCATGATCTTTTGTTGTTACCGTACAATTTCAATTTAATGTTCACACATTTTGCATGCATAGACTTTAATTAAAAGTTTTATAATTATTTACATACTTGTTATTTAATGTACATATATGTTACTAAAAGTTGTCTATTTATCTAATATTATTGTTTTACTATGTGTGCTATGCTTTCTATTTTTAATTATTTTTATCCATATACACAAGAGTTCTATTTAAGTTTAACCAATTTTAACGTTTGTTGTGCATGATCTTTTGTTGTTACCGTACAATTTCAATTTAATGTTCACACATTTTGCATGCATAGACTTTAATTAAAAGTTTTACAATTATTTACATACTTGTTATTTAATGTACATATATGTTACTAAAAGTTGTCTATTTATCTTATATTATTGTTTTACTATGTGTGCTATGCGTTCTATTTTTAATTATTTTTATCCATATACACAAGAGTTCTATTTAAGTTTAACCAATTTTAACGTTTGTTGTGCATGATCTTTTGTTGTTACCGTACAATTTCAATTTAATGTTCACACATTTTGCATGCATAGACCTTAATTAAAAGTTTTACAATTATTTACATACTTGTTATTTAATGTACATATACGTTATTAAAAGTTGTCTACTTAGCTGATATTAATGTTTTATTATGTGTGAAATGTGTTCTATTTTTAATTATTTTTAGCCATATACACAAGAGTTATATTTAAGTTTAACGAATTTTAACGTTTGTTGTGCATGATCTTTTGTTGTTATCGTACAATTTCAATTTAATGTTCACACGTTTTGCATGCATAGACTTTAATTAAAAGTTTTACAATTATTTACATACTTGTTATTTAATGTACATATATGTTACTAACAGTTGTCTATTTATCTTATATTATTGTTTTACTATGTGTGCTATGCGTTCTATTTTTAATTATTTTCATCCATATACACAAGAGTTTTATTTAAGTTTAACCAATTTCAACGTTGGTTGTGCATGATCTTTTGTTGTTATCGTACAATTTTAATTTAATGTTCACACATTTTGCATGCATAGACTTTAATTAAAAGTTTTACAATTATTTACATACTTGTTATTTAATGTACATATATGTTACTAAAAGTTGTCTATTTATCTTATATTATTGTTTTACTATGTGTGCTATGCTTTCTATTTTTATTTATTTTCATCCATATACACAAGAGTTCTATTTAAGTTTAACCAATTTTAACGTTTGTTGTGCATGATCTTTTGTTGTTACCGTACAATTTCAATTTAATGTTCACACATTTTGCATGCATAGACTTTAATTAAAAGTTTTACAATTATTTACATACTTGTTATTTAATGTACATATATGTTACTAACAGTTGTCTATTTATCTTATATTATTGTTTTAATATGTGTGCTATGCGTTCTATTTTTAATTATGTTCATCCATATACACAAGAGTTCTATTTAAGTTTAACCAATTTTAACGTTGGTTGTACATGATCTTTTGTTGTTATCGTACAATATTAATTTAATGTTCACACATTTTGCATGCATAGACTTTAATTAAAAGTTTTACAATTATTTACATGTTATTTAATGTATATATATGTTGCTAAAAGTGATCTATTTATCTGATATTATTGTTTTACTATGTGTGCTATGCGTTCTATTTTTAATTATTTTTATCCATATACACAAGAGTTCTATTTAAGTTTAACCAATTTTAACGTTTGTTGTGCATGATCTTTTGTTGTTACCGTACAATTTCAATTTAATGTTCACACATTTTGCATGCATAGACTTTAATTAAAAGTTTTATAATTATTTACATACTTGTTATTTAATGTACATATATGTTACTAAAAGTTGTCTATTTATCTAATATTATTGTTTTACTATGTGTGCTATGCGTTCTATTTTTAATTATTTTTATCCATATACACAAGAGTTCTATTTAAGTTTAACCAATTTTAACGTTTGTTGTGCATGATCTTTTGTTGTTACCGTACAATTTCAATTTAATGTTCACACATTTTGCATGCATAGACTTTAATTAAAAGTTTTACAATTATTTACATGTTATTTAATGTACATTTATGTTGCTAAAAGTTGTCTATTTATCTGATATTATTGTTTTACTATGTGTGCTATGCGTTCTATTTTTAATTATTTTTATCCATATACACAAGAGTTCTATTTAAGTTGAACTAATTGTAATGTTTGTTGTGCATGATCTTTTGTTGTTACCGTACAATTTGAATTTAATGTTTAGACATTTTACATTCATAGACATTAATAAAAGTTTTATAATTATTTACATACTTGTTACTTAATGTACATATACGTTACTAAAAGTTGTCTATTTATCTAATATTAATGTTTTATTATGTGTGCTATGCGTTCTATTTTTAATTATTTTCATCCATATACACAAGATTTCTATTTAATTTTAACCAATTTTAACGTTTGTTGTGCATGATCTTTTGTTGTTACCGTACAATTTTAATTTAATGTTCACACATTTTGCATGCATAGACTTTAATTAAAAGTTTTACAATTATTTACATACTTGTTATTTAATGTACATATATGTTACTAAAAGTTGTCTATTTATCTTATATTATTGTTTTACTATGTGTGCTATGCGTTCTATTTTTAATTATTTTTATCCATATACACAAGAGTTCTATTTAAGTTTAACCAATTTTAACGTTTGTTGTGCATGATCTTTTGTTGTTACCGTACAATTTCAATTTAATGTTCACACATTTTGCATGCATAGACTTTAATTAAAAGTTTTACAATTATTTACATACTTGTTATTTAATGTACATATATGTTACTAAAAGTTGTCTATTTATCTTATATTATTGTTTTACTATGTGTGCTATGTGTTCTATTTTTAATTATTTTTAGCCATATACACAAGAGTTCTATTTAAGTTTAACGAATTTTAACGTTTGTTGTGCATGATCTTTTGTTGTTATCGTACAATTTCAATTTAATGTTCACACATTTTGCATGCATAGACTTTAATTAAAAGTTTTACAATTATTTACATACTTGTTATTTAATGTACATATATGTTACTAACAGTTGTCTATTTATCTTATATTATTGTTTTAATATGTGTGCTATGCGTTCTATTTTTAATTATGTTCATCCATATAGACAAGAGTTCTATTTAAGTTTTACCAATTTTAACGTTGGTTGTGCATGATCTTTTGTTGTTACCGTACAATTTCAATTTAATGTTCACACATTTTGCATGCATAGACTTTAATTAAAAGTTTTACAATTATTTACATACTTGTTATTTAATGTACATATATGTTACTAAAAGTTGTCTATTTATCTTATATTATTGTTTTACTATGTGTGCTATGCTTTCTATTTTTATTTATTTTCATCCATATACACAAGAGTTCTATTTAAGTTTAACCAATTTTAACGTTTGTTGTGCATGATCTTTTGTTGTTACCGTACAATTTCAATTTAATGTTCACACATTTTGCATGCATAGACTTTAATTAAAAGTTTTACAATTATTTACATACTTGTTATTTAATGTACATATATGTTACTAAAAGTTGTCTATTTATCTTATATTATTGTTTTACTATGTGTGCTATGCGTTCTATTTTTAATTATTTTTATCCATATACACAAGAGTTCTATTTAAGTTTAACCAATTTTAACGTTTGTTGTGCATGATCTTTTGTTGTTACCGTACAATTTCAATTTAATGTTCACACATTTTGCATGCATAGACTTTAATTAAAAGTTTTACAATTATTTACATACTTGTTATTTAATGTATATATAGGTAACTAAAAGTTGTCTATTTATCTTATATTATTGTTTTACTATGTGTGCTATGCTATGTATTTTTAATTATTTTTATCCATATACACAAGAGTTCTATTTAAGTTTAACCAATTTTAACGTTTGTTGTGCATGATCTTTTGTTGTTACCGTACAATTTCAATTTAATGTTCACACATTTTGCATGCATAGACTTTAATTAAAAGTTTTACAATTATTTACATACTTGTTATTTAATGTACATATAGGTTACTAAAAGTTGTTTATTTATCTTGTATTATTGTTTTACTATGTGTGCTATGCGTTCTATTTTTAATTATATTTATCCATATACACAAGAGTTCTATTTAAGTTTAACCAATTTTAACGTTTGTTGTGCATGATCTTTTGTTGTTACCGTACAATTTCAATTTAATGTTCACACATTTTGCATGCATAGACTTTAATTAAAAGTTTTACAATTATTTACATACTTGTTATTTAATGTACATATATGTTACTAAAAGTTGTCTATTTATCTTATATTATTGTTTTACTATGTGTGTTATGCGTTCTATTTTTAATTATTTTTATCCATATACACAAGAGTTCTATTTAAGTTTAACCAATTTTAACGTTTGTTGTGCATGATCTTTTGTTGTTACCGTACAATTTCAATTTAATGTTCACACATTTTGCATGCATAGACTTTAATTAAAAGTTTTACAATTATTTACATACTTGTTATTTAATGTACATATATGTTACTAAAAGTTGTCTATTTATCTTATATTATTGTTTTACTATGTGTGCTATGCGTTCTATTTTTAATTATTTTCATCCATATACACAAGAGTTCTATTTAAGTTTAACCAATTTCAACGTTGGTTGTGCATGATCTTTTGTTGTTATCGTACAATTTTAATTTAATGTTCACACATTTTGCATGCATAGACTTTAATTAAAAGTTTTACAATTATTTACATACTTGTTATTTAATGTACATATATGTTACTAAAAGTTGTCTATTTATCTTATATTATTGTTTTACTATGTGTGCTATGCGTTCTATTTTTAATTATTTTCATCCATATACACAAGAGTTCTATTTAAGTTTAACCAATTTTAACGTTTGTTGTGCATGATCTTTTGTTGTTACCGTACAATTTCAATTTAATGTTCACACATTTTGCATGCATAGACTTTAATTAAAAGTTTTACAATTATTTACATGTTATTTAATGTATATATATGTTGCTAAATGTGATCTATTTATCTGATATTATTGTTTTACTATGTGTGTTATGCGTTCTATTTTTAATTATTTTTATCCGTATACACAAGAGTTCTATTTAAGTTTAACCAATTTTAACGTATGTTGTGCATGATCTTTCGTTGTTATCATACAATTTCAATTTAATGTTCACACATTTTGCATGGATAGACTTTAATTAAAAGTTTTACATTTCTTTACATACTTGTTATTTAATGTACATATATGTTACTAAAAGTTGTCTATTTATCTTATATTATTGTTTTACTATGTGTACTATGCGTTCTATTTGTAATTATTTTCCTCCATATACACAAGAGTTCTATTTATGTATAACCAATTTTAATGTTTGTTGTGCATGATCTTTTGTTGTTACCGTACAATTTCAATTTAATGTTCACATATTTTGCATGCATAGACTTTAATTAAAAGTTTTACAATTATTTACATACTTGTTATTTAATGTACATATATGTTACTAAAAGTTGTCTATTTATCTTATATTATTGTTTTACTATGTGTGCTATGCGTTCTATTTTTAATTATTTTTATCCATATACACAAGAGTTCTATTTAAGTTTAACCAATTTTAACGTTTGTTGTGCATGATCTTTTGTTGTTACCGTACAATTTCAATTTAATGTTCACACATTTTGCATGCATAGACTTTAATTAAAAGTTTTACAATTATTTACATACTTGTTATTTAATGTACATATATGTTACTAAAAGTTGTCTATTTATCTTGTATTATTGTTTAACTATGTGTGCTATGCGTTCTATTTTTAATTATATTTATCCATATACACAAGAGTTCTATTTAAGTTTAACCAATTTTAACGTTTGTTGTGCATGATCTTTTGTTGTTACCGTACAATTTCAATTTAATGTTCACACATTTTGCATGCATAGACTTTAATTAAAAGTTTTACAATTATTTACATACTTGTTATTTAATGTACATATATGTTACTAAAAGTTGTCTATTTATCTTATATTATTGTTTTACTATGTGTGCTATGCATTCTATTTTTAATTATTTTTATCCATATACACAAGAGTTCTATTTAAGTTTAACCAATTTTAACGTTTGTTGTGCATGATATTTTGTTGTTACCGTACAATTTCAATTTAATGTTCACACATTTTGCATGCATAGACTTTAATTAAAAGTTTTACAATTATTTACATACTTGTTATTTAATGTACATATATGTTACTAAAAGTTGTCTATTTATCTTATATTATTGTTTTACTATGTGTGCTATGCGTTCTATTTTTAATTATTTTTATCCATATACACAAGAGTTCTATTTAAGTTTAACCAATTTTAACGTTTGTTGTGCATGATCTTTTGTTGTTACCGTACAATTTCAATTTAATGTTCACACATTTTGCATACATAGACTTTAATTAAAAGTTTTACAATTATTTACATACTTGTTATTTAATGTACATATATGTTACTAAAAGTTGTCTATTTATCTTATATTATTGTTTTACTATGTGTGCTATGCATTCTATTTTTAATTATTTTTATCCATATACACAAGAGTTCTATTTAAGTTTAACCAATTTTAACGTTTGTTGTGCATGATCTTTTGTTGTTACCGTACAATTTCAATTTAATGTTCACACATTTTGCATGCATAGACTTTAATTAAAAGTTTTACAATTATTTACATACTTGTTATTTAATGTACATATATGTTACTAAAAGTTGTCTATTTATCTTATATTATTGTTTTACTATGTGTGCTATGCATTCTATTTTTAATTATTTTTATCCATATACACAAGAGTTCTATTTAAGTTTAACCAATTTTAACGTTTGTTGTGCATGATCTTTTGTTGTTACCGTACAATTTCAATTTAATGTTCACACATTTTGCATGCATAGACTTTAATTAAAAGTTTTACAATTATTTACATACTTGTTATTTAATGTACATATATGTTACTAAAAGTTGTCTATTTATCTTATATTATTGTTTTACTATGTGTGCTATGCATTCTATTTTTAATTATTTTTATCCATATACACAAGAGTTCTATTTAAGTTTAACCAATTTTAACGTTTGTTGTGCATGATCTTTTGTTGTTACCGTACAATTTCAATTTAATGTTCACACATTTTGCATGCATAGACTTTAATTAAAAGTTTTACAATTATTTACATACTTGTTATTTAATGTACATATATGTTACTAAAAGTTGTCTATTTATCTTATATTATTGTTTTACTATGTGTGCTATGCGTTCTATTTTTAATTATTTTTATCCATATACACAAGAGTTCTATTTAAGTTTAACCAATTTTAACGTTTGTTGTGCATGATCTTTTGTTGTTACCGTACAATTTCAATTTAATGTTCACACATTTTGCATGCATAGACTTTAATTAAAAGTTTTACAATTATTTACATACTTGTTATTTAATGTACATATATGTTACTAAAAGTTGTCTATTTATCTTATATTATTGTTTTACTATGTGTGCTATGCATTCTATTTTTAATTATTTTTATCCATATACACAAGAGTTCTATTTAAGTTTAACCAATTTTAACGTTTGTTGTGCATAATCTTTTGTTGTTACCGTACAATTTCAATTTAATGTTCACACATTTTGCATGCATAGACTTTAATTAAAAGTTTTACAATTATTTACATACTTGTTATTTAATGTACATATATGTTACTAAAAGTTGTCTATTTATCTTATATTATTGTTTTACTATGTGTGCTATGCATTCTATTTTTAATTATTTTTATCCATATACACAAGAGTTCTATTTAAGTTTAACCAATTTTAACGTTTGTTGTGCATGATCTTTTGTTGTTACCGTACAATTTCAATTTAATGTTCACACGTTTTGCATGCATAGACTTTAATTAAAAGTTTTACAATTATTTACATACTTGTTATTTAATGTACATATATGTTACTAAAAGTTGTCTATTTATCTTATATTATTGATATACTATGTGTGCTATGCATTCTATTTTTAATTATTTTTATCGACATACACAAGAGTTCTATTTAAGTTTAACCAATTTTAACGTTTGTTGTGCACGATCTTTTGTTGTGACCGTTCAATTTCAATTTAATGTTCACACATTTTGCATGCATAGACTTTAATTAAAAGTTTTACAATTATTTACATACTTGTTATTTAATGTACATATATGTTACTAAAAGTTGTCTATTTATCTTATATTATTGTTTTACTATGTGTGCTATGCATTCTATTTTTAATTATTTTTATCCATATACACAAGAGTTCTATTTAAGTTTAATCAATTTTAACGTTTGTTGTGCATGATCTTTTGTTGTTACCGTACAATTTCAATTTAATGTTCACACATTTTGCATGCATAGACTTTAATTAAAAGTTTTACAATTATTTACATACTTGTTATTTAATGTACATATATGTTACTAAAAGTTGTCTATTTATCTTATATTATTGTTTTACTATGTGTGCTATGCATTCTATTTTTAATTATTTTTATCCATATACACAAGAGTTCTATTTAAGTTTAACCAATTTTAACGTTTGTTGTGCATGATCTTTTGTTGTTACCGTACAATTTCAATTTAATGTTCACACATTTTGCATGCATAGACTTTAATTAAAAGTTTTACAATTATTTACATACTTGTTATTTAATGTACATATATGTTACTAAAAGTTGTCTATTTATCTTATATTATTGTTTTACTATGTGTGCTATGCATTCTATTTTTAATTATTTTTATCCATATACACAAGAGTTCTATTTAAGTTTAACCAATTTTAACGTTTGTTGTGCATGATCTTTTGTTGTTACCGTACAATTTCAATTTAATGTTCACACATTTTGCATGCATAGACTTTAATTAAAAGTTTTACAATTATTTACATACTTGTTATTTAATGTACATATATGTTACTAAAAGTTGTCTATTTATCTTATATTATTGTTTTACTATGTGTGCTATGCGTTCTATTTTTAATTATTTTTATCCATATACACAAGAGTTCTATTTAAGTTTAACCAATTTTAACGTTTGTTGTGCATGATCTTTTGTTGTTACCGTACAATTTCAATTTAATGTTCACACATTTTGCATGCATAGACTTTAATTAAAAGTTTTACAATTATTTACATACTTGTTATTTAATGTACATATATGTTACTAAAAGTTGTCTATTTATCTTATATTATTGTTTTACTATGTGTGCTATGCATTCTATTTTTAATTATTTTTATCCATATACACAAGAGTTCTATTTAAGTTTAATCAATTTTAACGTTTGTTGTGCATGATCTTTTGTTGTTACCGTACAATTTCAATTAAATGTTCACACATTTTGCATGCATAGACTTTAATTAAAAGTTTTACAATTATTTACATACTTGTTATTTAATGTACATATATGTTACTAAAAGTTGTCTATTTATCTTATATTATTGTTTTACTATGTGTGTTATGCATTCTATTTTTAATTATTTTTATCCATATACACAAGAGTTCTATTTAAGTTTAACCAATTTTAACGTTTGTTGTGCATGATCTTTTGTTGTTACCGTACAATTTCAATTTAATGTTCACACATTTTGCATGCATAGACTTTAATTAAAAGTTTTACAATTATTTACATACTTGTTATTTAATGTACATATATGTTACTAAAAGTTGTCTATTTATCTTATATTATTGTTTTACTATGTGTGCTATGCATTCTATTTTTAATTATTTTTATCCATATACACAAGAGTTCTATTTAAGTTTAACCAATTTTAACGTTTGTTGTGCATGATCTTTTGTTGTTACCGTACAATTTCAATTTAATGTTCACACATTTTGCATGCATAGACTTTAATTAAAAGTTTTACAATTATTTACATACTTGTTATTTAATGTACATATATGTTACTAAAAGTTGTCTATTTATCTTATATTATTGTTTTACTATGTGTGCTATGCATTCTATTTTTAATTATTTTTATCCATATACACAAGAGTTCTATTTAAGTTTAACCAATTTTAACGTTTGTTGTGCATGATCTTTTGTTGTTACCGTACAATTTCAATTTAATGTTCACACATTTTGCATGCATAGACTTTAATTAAAAGTTTTACAATTATTTACATACTTGTTATTTAATGTACATATATGTTACTAAAAGTTGTCTATTTATCTTATATTATTGTTTTACTATGTGTGCTATGCATTCTATTTTTAATTATTTTCATCCATATACACAAGAGTTCTATTTAAGTTTAACCAATTTTAACGTTTGTTGTGCATGATCTTTTGTTGTTATCGTACAATTTCAATTTAATGTTCACACATTTTGCATGCATAGACTTTAATTAAAAGTTTTACAATTATTTACATACTTGTTATTTAATGTACATATATGTTACTAAAAGTTGTCTATTTATCTTATATTATTGTTTTACTATGTGTGCTATGCGTTCTATTTTTAATTATTTTCATCCATATACACAAGAGTTCTATTTAAGTTTAACCAATTTTAACGTTTGTTGTGCATGATATTTTGTTGTTATCGTACAATTTCAATTTAATGTTCACACATTTTGCATGCATAGACTTTAATTAAAAGTTTTACAATTATTTACATACTTGTTATTTAATGTACATATATGTTACTAAAAGTTGTCTATTTATCTTATATTATTGTTTTACTATGTGTGCTATGCATTCTATTTTTAATTATTTTTATCCATATACACAAGAGTTCTATTTAAGTTTAACCAATTTTAACGTTTGTTGTGCATGATCTTTTGTTGTTACCGTACAATTTCAATTTAATGTTCACACATTTTGCATGCATAGACTTTAATTAAAAGTTTTACAATTATTTACATACTTGTTATTTAATGTACATATATGTTACTAAAAGTTGTCTATTTATCTTATATTATTGTTTTACTATGTGTGCTATGCATTCTATTTTTAATTATTTTTATCCATATACACAAGAGTTCTATTTAAGTTTAACCAATTTTAACGTTTGTTGTGCATGATCTTTTGTTGTTACCGTACAATTTCAATTTAATGTTCACACATTTTGCATGCATAGACTTTAATTAAAAGTTTTACAATTATTTACATACTTGTTATTTAATGTACATATATGTTACTAAAAGTTGTCTATTTATCTTATATTATTGTTTTACTATGTGTGCTATGCATTCTATTTTTAATTATTTTTATCTATATACACAAGAGTTCTATTTAAGTTTAACCAATTTTAATGTTTGTTGTGCATGATCTTTTGTTGTTACCGTACAATTTCAATTTAATGTTCACATATTTTGCATGCATAGACTTTAATTAAAAGTTTTACAATTATTTACATACTTGTTATTTAATGTACATATATGTTACTAACAGTTGTCTATTTATCTTAAATTGTTTTACTATGTGTGCTATGCTTTCTATTTTTATTTATTTTCATCCATATACACAAGAGTTCTATTTAAGTTTAACCAATTTTAACGTTTGTTGTGCATGATCTTTTGTTGTTACCGTACAATTTCAATTTAATGTTCACACATTTTGCATGCATAGACTTTAATTAAAAGTTTTACAATTATTTACATACTTGTTATTTAATGTACATATATGTTACTAAAAGTTGTCTATTTATCTTATATTATTGTTTTACTATGTGTGCTATGCATTCTATTTTTAATTATTTTTATCCATATACACAAGAGTTCTATTTAAGTTTAACCAATTTTAACGTTTGTTGTGCATGATCTTTTGTTGTTACCGTACAATTTCAATTTAATGTTCACACATTTTGCATGCATAGACTTTAATTAAAAGTTTTACAATTATTTACATACTTGTTATTTAATGTACATATATGTTACTAAAAGTTGTCTATTTATCTTATATTATTGTTTTACTATGTGTGCTATGCATTCTATTTTTAATTATTTTTATCCATATACACAAGAGTTCTATTTAAGTTTAACCAATTTTAACGTTTGTTGTGCATGATCTTTTGTTGTTACCGTACAATTTCAATTTAATGTTCACACATTTTGCATGCATAGACTTTAATTAAAAGTTTTACAATTATTTACATACTTGTTATTTAATGTACATATATGTTACTAAAAGTTGTCTATTTATCTTATATTATTGTTTTACTATGTGTGCTATGCATTCTATTTTTAATTATTTTTATCCATATACACAAGAGTTCTATTTAAGTTTAACCAATTTTAACGTTTGTTGTGCATGATCTTTTGTTGTTACCGTACAATTTCAATTTAATGTTGACACATTTTGCATGCATAGACTTTAATTAAAAGTTTTACAATTATTTACATACTTGTTATTTAATGTACATATATGTTACTAAAAGTTGTCTATTTATCTTATATTATTGTTTTACTATGTGTGCTATGCATTCTATTTTTAATTATTTTTATCCATATACACAAGAGTTCTATTTAAGTTTAACCAATTTTAAAGTTTGTTGTGCATGATCTTTTGTTGTTACCGTACAATTTCAATTTAATGTTCACACATTTTGCATGCATAGACTTTAATTAAAAGTTTTACAATTATTTACATACTTGTTATTTAATGTACATATATGTTACTAAAAGTTGTCTATTTATCTTATATTATTGTTTTACTATGTGTGCTATGCATTCTATTTTTAATTATTTTTATCCATATACACAAGAGTTCTATTTAAGTTTAACCAATATTAACCTTTGTTGTGCATGATCTTTTGTTGTTACCGTACAATTTCAATTTAATGTTCACACATTTTGCATGCATAGACTTTAATTAAAAGTTTTACAATTATTTACATACTTGTTATTTAATGTACATATATGTTACTAAAAGTTGTCTATTTATCTTATATTATTGTTTTACTATGTGTGCTATGCATTCTATTTTTAATTATTTTTATCCATATACACAAGAGTTCTATTTAAGTTTAACCAATTTTAACGTTTGTTGTGCATGATCTTTTGTTGTTACCGTACAATTTCAATTTAATGTTCACACATTTTGCATGCATAGACTTTAATTAAAAGTTTTACAATTATTTACATACTTGTTATTTAATGTACATATATGTTACTAAAAGTTGTCTATTTATCTTATATTATTGTTTTACTATGTGTGCTATGCATTCTATTTTTAATTATTTTTATCCATATACACAAGAGTTCTATTTAAGTTTAACCAATTTTAACGTTTGTTGTGCATGATCTTTTGTTGTTACCGTACAATTTCAATTTAATGTTCACACATTTTGCATGCATAGACTTTAATTAAAAGTTTTACAATTATTTACATACTTGTTATTTAATGTACATATATGTTACTAAAAGTTGTCTATTTATCTTATATTATTGTTTTACTATGTGTGCTATGCATTCTATTTTTAATTATTTTTATCCATATACACAAGAGTTCTATTTAAGTTTAACCAATTTTAACGTTTGTTGTGCATGATCTTTTGTTGTTACCGTACAATTTCAATTTAATGTTCACACATTTTGCATGCATAGACTTTAATTAAAAGTTTTACAATTATTTACATACTTGTTATTTAATGTACATATATGTTACTAAAAGTTGTCTATTTATCTTATATTATTGTTTTACTATGTGTGCTATGCATTCTATTTTTAATTATTTTTATCCATATACACAAGAGTTCTATTTAAGTTTAACCAATTTTAACGTTTGTTGTGCATGATCTTTTGTTGTTACCGTACAATTTCAATTTAATGTTCACACATTTTGCATGCATAGACTTTAATTAAAAGTTTTACAATTATTTACATACTTGTTATTTAATGTACATATATGTTACTAAAAGTTGTCTATTTATCTTATATTATTGTTTTACTATGTGTGCTATGCATTCTATTTTTAATTATTTTTATCCATATACACAAGAGTTCTATTTAAGTTTAACCAATTTTAACGTTTGTTGTGCATGATCTTTTGTTGTTACCGTACAATTTCAATTTAATGTTCACACATTTTGCATGCATAGACTTTAATTAAAAGTTTTACAATTATTTACATACTTGTTATTTAATGTACATATATGTTACTAAAAGTTGTCTATTTATCTTATATTATTGTTTTACTATGTGTGCTATGCATTCTATTTTTAATTATTTTTATCCATATACACAAGAGTTCTATTTAAGTTTAACCAATTTTAACGTTTGTTGTGCATGATCTTTTGTTGTTACTGTACAATTTCAATTTAATGTTCACACATTTTGCATGCATAGACTTTAATTAAAAGTTTTACAATTATTTACATACTTGTTATTTAATGTACATATATGTTACTAAAAGTTGTCTATTTATCTTATATTATTGTTTTACTATGTGTGCTATGCATTCTATTTTTAATTATTTTTATCCATATACACAAGAGTTCTATTTAAGTTTAACCAATTTTAATGTTTGTTGTGCATGATCTTTTGTTGTTACCGTACAATTTCAATTTAATGTTCACACATTTTGCATGCATAGACTTTAATTAAAAGTTTTACAATTATTTACATACTTGTTATTTAATGTACATATATGTTACTAAAAGTTGTCTATTTATCTTATATTATTGTTTTACTATGTGTGCTATGCATTCTATTTTTAATTATTTTTATCCATATACACAAGAGTTCTATTTAAGTTTAACCAATTTTAACGTTTGTTGTGCATGATCTTTTGTTGTTATCGTACAATTTCAATTTAATGTTCACACATTTTGCATGCATAGACTTTAATTAAAAGTTTTACAATTATTTACATACTTGTTATTTAATGTACATATATGTTACTAAAAGTTGTCTATTTATCTTATATTATTGTTTTACTATGTGTGCTATGCATTCTATTTTTAATTATTTTTATCCATATACACAAGAGTTCTATTTAAGTTTAACCAATTTTAACGTTTGTTGTGCATGATCTTTTGTTGTTACCGTACAATTTCAATTTAATGTTCACACATTTTGCATGCATAGACTTTAATTAAAAGTTTTACAATTATTTACATACTTGTTATTTAATGTACATATATGTTACTAAAAGTTGTCTATTTATCTTATATTATTGTTTTACTATGTGTGCTATGCATTCTATTTTTAATTATTTTTATCCATATACACAAGAGTTCTATTTAAGTTTAACCAATTTTAACGTTTGTTGTGCATGATCTTTTGTTGTTACCGTACAATTTCAATTTAATGTTCACACATTTTGCATGCATAGACTTTAATTAAAAGTTTTACAATTATTTACATACTTGTTATTTAATGTACATATATGTTACTAAAAGTTGTCTATTTATCTTATATTATTGTTTTACTATGTGTGCTATGCATTCTATTTTTAATTATTTTTATCCATATACACAAGAGTTCTATTTAAGTTTAACCAATTTTAACGTTTGTTGTGCATGATCTTTTGTTGTTACCGTACAATTTCAATTTAATGTTCACACATTTTGCATGCATAGACTTTAATTAAAAGTTTTACAATTATTTACATACTTGTTATTTAATGTACATATATGTTACTAAAAGTTGTCTATTTATCTTATATTATTGTTTTACTATGTGTGCTATGCATTCTATTTTTAATTATTTTTATCCATATACACAAGAGTTCTATTTAAGTTTAACCAATTTTAACGTTTGTTTTGCATGATCTTTTGTTGTTACCGTACAATTTCAATTTAATGTTCACACATTTTGCATGCATAGACTTTAATTAAAAGTTTTACAATTATTTACATACTTGTTATTTAATGTACATATATGTTACTAAAAGTTGTCTATTTATCTTATATTATTGTTTTACTATGTGTGCTATGCATTCTATTTTTAATTATTTTTATCCATATACACAAGAGTTCTATTTAAGTTAAACCAATTTTAACGTTTGTTGTGCATGATCTTTTGTTGTTACCGTACAATTTCAATTTAATGTTCACACATTTTGCATACATAGACTTTAATTAAAAGTTTTACAATTATTTACATACTTGTTATTTAATGTACATATATGTTACTAAAAGTTGTCTATTTATCTTATATTATTGTTTTACTATGTGTGCTATGCATTCTATTTTTAATTATTTTTATCCATATACACAAGAGTTCTATTTAAGTTTAACCAATTTTAACGTTTGTTGTGCATGATCTTTTGTTGTTACCGTACAATTTCAATTTAATGTTCACCCATTATACATGCATAGACTTTAATTAAAAGTTTTACAATTATTTACATACTTGTTATTTAATGTACATATATGTTACTAAAAGTTGTCTATTTATCTTATATTATTGTTTTACTATGTGTGCTATGCATTCTATTTTTAATTATTTTTATCCATATACACAAGAGTTCTATTTAAGTTTAACCAATTTTAACGTTTGTTATGCATGATCTTTTGTTGTTACCGTACAATTTCAATTTAATGTTCACACATTTTGCATGCATAGACTTTAATTAAAAGTTTTACAATTATTTACATACTTGTTATTTAATGTACATATATGTTACTAAAAGTTGTCTATTTATCTTATATTATTGTTTTACTATGTGTGCTATGCATTCTATTTTTAATTATTTTTATCCATATACACAAGAGTTATATTTAAGTTTAACCAATTTTAACGTTTGTTGTGCATGATCTTTTGTTGTTACCGTACAATTTCAATTTAATGTTCACACATTTTGCATGCATAGACTTTAATTAAAAGTTTTACAATTATTTACATACTTGTTATTTAATGTACATATATGTTACTAAAAGTTGTCTATTTATCTTATATTATTGTTTTACTATGTGTGCTATGCATTCTATTTTTAATTATATTTATCCATATACACAAGAGTTCTATTTAAGTTTAACCAATTTTAACGTTTGTTGTGCATGATCTTTTGTTGTTACAGTACAATTTCAATTTAATGTTCACACATTTTGAATGCATAGACTTTAATTAAAAGTTTTACAATTATTTACATACTTGTTATTTAATGTACATATATGTTACTAAAAGTTGTCTATTTATCTTATATTATTGTTTTACTATGTGTGCTATGCATTCTATTTTTAATTATTTTCATCCATATACACAAGAGTTCTATTTAAGTTTAACCAATTTTAACGTTTGTTGTGCATGATCTTTTGTTGTTACCGTACAATTTCAATTTAATGTTCACACATTTTGCATGCATAGACTTTAATTAAAAGTTTTACAATTATTTACATACTTGTTATTTAATGTACATATATGTTACTAAAAGTTGTCTATTTATCTTATATTATTGTTTTACTATGTGTGCTATGCATTCTATTTTTAATTATTTTTATCCATATACACAAGAGTTCTATTTAAGTTTAACCAATTTTAAAGTTTGTTGTGCATGATCTTTTGTTGGTACCGTACAATTTCAATTTAATGTTCACACATTTTGCATGCATAGACTTTAATTAAAAGTTTTACAATTATTTACATACTTGTTATTTAATGTACATATATGTTACTAAAAGTTGTCTATTTATCTTATATTATTGTTTTACTATGTGTGCTATGCATTCTATTTTTAATTATTTTTATCCATATACACAAGAGTTCTATTCAAGTTTAACCAATTTTAACGTTTGTTGTGCATGATCTTTTGTTGTTACCATTCAATTTCAATTTAATGTTCACACATTTTGCATGCATAGACTTTAATTAAAAGTTTTACAATTATTTACATACTTGTTATTTAATGTACATATATGTTACTAAAAGTTGTCTATTTATCTTATATTATTGTTTTACTATGTGTGCTATGCATTCTATTTTTAATTATTTTTATTCATATACATAAGAGTTCTATTTAAGTTTAACCAATTTTAACGTTTGTTGTGCATGATCTTTTGTTGTTACTGTACAATTTCAATTTAATGTTCACACATTTTGCATGCATAGACTTTAATTAAAAGTTTTACAATTATTTACATACTTGTTATTTAATGTACATATATGTTACTAAAAGTTGTCTATTTATCTTATATTATTGTTTTACTATGTGTGCTATGCATTCTATTTTTAATTATTTTTATCCATATACACAAGAGTTCTATTTAAGTTTAACCAATTTTAACGTTTGTTGTGCATGATCTTTTGTTGTTACCGTTCAATTTCAATTTAATGTTCACACATTTTGCATGCATAGACTTTAATTAAAAGTTTTACAATTATTTACATACTTGTTATTTAATGTACATATATGTTACTAAAAGTTGTCTATTTATCTTATATTATTGTTTTACTATGTGTGCTATGCATTCTATTTTTAATTATTTTTATCCATATACACAAGAGTTCTATTTAAGTTTAACCAATTTTAACGTTTGTTGTGCATGATCTTTTGTTGTTACCGTACAATTTCAATTTAATGTTCACACATTTTGCATGCATAGACTTTAATTAAAAGTTTTACAATTATTTACATACTTGTTATTTAATGTACATATATGTTACTAAAAGTTGTCTATTTATCTTGTATTATTGTTTAACTATGTGTGCTATGCATTCTATTTTTAATTATATTTATCCATATACACAAGAGTTCTATTTAAGTTTAACCAATTTTAACGTTTGTTGTGCATGATCTTTTGTTGTTACAGTACAATTTCAATTTAATGTTCACACATTTTGAATGCATAGACTTTAATTAAAAGTTTTACAATTATTTACATACTTGTTATTTAATGTACATATAGGTTACTAAAAGTTGTCTATTTATCTTATATTATTGTTTTACTATGTGTGCTATGCGTTCTATTTTTAATTATTTTCATCCATATACATAAGAGTTCTATTTAAGTTTAACCAATTTTAACGTTTGTTGTGCATGATATTTTGTTGTTACCGTACAATTTCAATTTAATGTTCACACATTTTGCATGCATAGACTTTAATTAAAAGTTTTACAATTATTTACATACTTGTTATTTAATGTACATATATGTTACTAAAAGTTGTCTATTTATCTTATATTATTGTTTTACTATGTGTGCTATGCATTCTATTTTTAATTATTTTTATCCATATACACAAGAGTTCTATTTAAGTTTAACCAATTTTAACGTTTGTTGTGCATGATCTTTTGTTGTTACCGTACAATTTCAATTTAATGTTCACACATTTTGCATGCATAGACTTTAATTAAAAGTTTTACAATTATTTACATACTTGTTATTTAATGTACATATATGTTACTAAAAGTTGTCTATTTATCTTATATTATTGTTTTACTATGTGTGCTATGCATTCTATTTTTAATTATTTTTATCCATATACACAAGAGTTCTATTTAAATTTAACCAATTTTAACGTTTGTTGTGCATGATCTTTTGTTGTTACCGTACAATTTCAATTTAATGTTCACACATTTTGCATGCATAGACTTTAATTAAAAGTTTTACAATTATTTACATACTTGTTATTTAATGTACATATATGTTACTAAAAGTTGTCTATTTATCTTATATTATTGTTTTACTATGTGTGCTATGCATTCTATTTTTAATTATTTTTATCCATATACACAAGAGTTCTATTTAAGTTTAACCAATTTTAACGTTTGTTGTGCATGATCTTTTGTCATTACCGTACAATTTCAATTTAATGTTCACACATTTTGCATGCATAGACTTTAATTAAAAGTTTTACAATTATTTACATACTTGTTATTTAATGTACATATATGTTACTAAAAGTTGTCTATTTATCTTATATTATTGTTTTACTATGTGTGCTATGCATTCTATTTTTAATTATTTTTATCCATATACACAAGAGTTCTATTTAAGTTTAACCAATTTTAACGTTTGTTGTGCACGATCTTTTGTTGTTACCGTACAATTTCAATTTAATGTTCACACATTTTGCATGCATAGACTTTAATTAAAAGTTTTACAATTATTTACATACTTGTTATTTAATGTACATATATGTTACTAAAAGTTGTCTATTTATCTTATATTATTGTTTTACTATGTGTGCTATGCATTCTATTTTTAATTATTTTTATCCATATACACAAGAGTTCTATTTAAGTTTAACCAATTTTAACGTTTGTTGTGCATGATCTTTTGTTGTTACCGTACAATTTCAATTTAATGTTCACACATTTTGCATGCATAGACTTTAATTAAAAGTTTTACAATTATTTACATACTTGTTATTTAATGTACATATATGTTACTAAAAGTTGTCTATTTATCTTATATTATTGTTTTACTATGTGTGCTATGCATTCTATTTTTAATTATTTTTATCCATATACACAAGAGTTCTATTTAAGTTTAACCAATTTTAACGTTTGTTGTGCATGATCTTTTGTTGTTACCGTACAATTTCAATTTAATGTTCACACATTTTGCATGCATAGACTTTAATTAAAAGTTTTACAATTATTTACATACTTGTTATTTAATGTACATATATGTTACTAAAAGTTGTCTATTTATCTTATATTATTGTTTTACTATGTGTGCTATGCATTCTATTTTTAATTATTTTTATCCATATACACAAGAGTTCTATTTAAGTTTAACCAATTTTAACATTTGTTGTGCATGATCTTTTGTTGTTACCGTACAATTTCAATTTAATGTTCACACATTTTGCATGCATAGACTTTAATTAAAAGTTTTACAATTATTTACATACTTGTTATTTAATGTACATATATGTTACTAAAAGTTGTCTATTTATCTTATATTATTGTTTTACTATGTGTGCTATGCATTCTATTTTTAATTATTTTTATCCATATACACAAGAGTTATATTTAAGTTTAACCAATTTTAACGTTTGTTGTGCATGATCTTTTGTTGTTACCGTATAATTTCAATTTAATATTCTCACATTTTGCATTCATAGACTTTAATTAAAAGTTTTACAATTATTTACATACTTGTTATTTAATGTACATATATGTTACTAAAAGTTGTCTATTTATCTTATATTATTGTTTTACTATGTGTGCTATGCATTCTATTTTTAATTATTTTTATCCATATACACAAGAGTTCTATTTAAGTTTAACCAATTTTAACGTTTGTTGTGCATGATCTTTTGTTGTTACCGTACAATTTCAATTTAATGTTCACACATTTTGCATGCATAGACTTTAATTAAAAGTTTTACAATTATTTACATACTTGTTATTTAATGTACATATATGTTACTAAAAGTTGTCTATTTATCTTATATTATTGTTTTACTATGTGTGCTATGCATTCTATTTTTAATTATTTTTATCCATATACACAAGAGTTCTATTTAAGTTTAACCAATTTTAACGTTTATTGTGCATGATCTTTTGTTGTTACCATACAATTTCAATTTAATGTTCACACATTTTGCATGCATAGACTTTAATTAAAAGTTTTACAATTATTTACATACTTGTTATTTAATGTACATATATGTTACTAAAAGTTGTCTATTTATCTTATATTATTGTTTTACTATGTGTGCTATGCATTCTATTTTTAATTATTTTTATCCATATACACAAGAGTTCTATTTTAGTTTAACCAATTTTAACGTTTGTTGTGCATGATCTTTTGTTGTTACCGTACAATTTCAATTTAATGTTCACACATTTTGCATGCATAGACTTTAATTAAAAGTTTTACAATTATTTACATACTTGTTATTTAATGTACATATATGTTACTAAAAGTTGTCTATTTATCTTATATTATTGTTTTACTATGTGTGCTATGCATTCTATTTTTAATTATTTTTATCCATATACACAAGAGTTCTATTTAAGTTTAACCAATTTTAACGTTTGTTGTGCATGATCTTTTGTTGTTACCGTACAATTTCAATTTAATGTTCACACATTTTGCATGCATAGACTTTAATTAAAAGTTTTACAATTATTTACATACTTGTTATTTAATGTACATATATGTTACTAAAAGTTGTCTATTTATCTTATATTATTGTTTTACTATGTGTGCTATGCATTCTATTTTTAATTATTTTTATCCATATAAACAAGAGTTCTATTTAAGTTTAACCAATTTTAACGTTTGTTGTGCATGATCTTTTGTTGTTACCGTACAATTTCAATTTAATGTTCACACATTTTGCATGCATAGACTTTAATTAAAAGTTTTACAATTATTTACATACTTGTTATTTAATGTACATATATGTTACTAAAAGTTGTCTATTTATCTTATATTATTGTTTTACTATGTGTGCTATGCATTCTATTTTTAATTATTTTTATCCATATACACAAGAGTTCTATTTAAGTTTAACCAATTTTAACATTTGTTGTGCATGATCTTTTGTTGTTACCGTACAATTTCAATTTAATGTTCACACATTTTGCATGGATAGACTTTAATTAAAAGTTTTACAATTATTTACATACTTGTTATTTAATGTACATATATGTTACTAAAAGTTGTCTATTTATCTTATATTATTGTTTTACTATGTGTGCTATGCATTCTATTTTTAATTATTTTTATCCATATACACAAGAGTTCTATTTAAGTTTAACCAATTTTAACGTTTGTTGTGCATGATCTTTTGTTGTTACCGTACAATTTCAATTTAATGTTCACACATTTTGCATGCATAGACTTTAATTAAAAGTTTTACAATTATTTACATACTTGTTATTTAATGTACATATATGTTACTAAAAGTTGTCTATTTATCTTATATTATTGTTTTACTATGTGTGCTATGCATTCTATTTTTAATTATTTTTATCCATATACACAAGAGTTCTATTTAAGTTTAACCAATTTTAACGTTTGTTGTGCATGATCTTTTGTTGTTACCGTACAATTTCAATTTAATGTTCACACATTTTGCATGCATAGACTTTAATTAAAAGTTTTACAATTATTTACATACTTGTTATTTAATGTACATATATGTTACTAAAAGTTGTCTATTTATCTTATATTATTGTTTTACTATGTGTGCTATGCATTCTATTTTTAATTATTTTTATCCATATACACAAGAGTTCTATTTAAGTTTAACCAATTTTAACGTTTGTTGTGCATGATCTTTTGTTGTTACCGTACAATTTCAATTTAATGTTCACACATTTTGCATGCATAGACTTTAATTAAAAGTTTTACAATTATTTACATACTTGTTATTTAATGTACATATATGTTACTAAAAGTTGTCTATTTATCTTATATTATTGTTTTACTATGTGTGCTATGCATTCTATTTTTAATTATTTTTATCCATATACACAAGAGTTCTATTTAAGTTTAACCAATTTTAACGTTTGTTGTGCATGATCTTTTGTTGTTACCGTACAATTTCAATTTAATGTTCACACATTTTGCATGCATAGACTTTAATTAAAAGTTTTACAATTATTTACATACTTGTTATTTAATGTACATATATGTTACTAAAAGTTGTCTATTTATCTTATATTATTGTTATACTATGTGTGCTATGCATTCTATTTTTAATTATTTTTATTCATATACACAAGAGTTCTATTTAAGTTTAACCAATTTTAACGTTTGTTGTGCATGATCTTTTGTTGTTACCGTACAATTTCAATTTAATGTTCACACATTTTGCATGCATAGACTTTAATTAAAAGTTTTACAATTATTTACATACTTGTTATTTAATGTACATATATGTTACTAAAAGTTGTCTATTTATCTTATATTATTGTTTTACTATGTGTGCTATGCATTCTATTTTTAATTATTTTTATCCATATACACAAGAGTTCTATTTAAGTTTAATCAATTTTAACGTTTGTTGTGCATGATCTTTTGTTGTTACCGTACAATTTCAATTTAATGTTCACACATTTTGCATGCATAGACTTTAATTAAAAGTTTTACAATTATTTACATACTTGTTATTTAATGTACATATATGTTACTAAAAGTTGTCTATTTATCTTATATTATTGTTTTACTATGTGTGCTATGCATTCTATTTTTAATTATTTTTATCCATATACACAAGAGTTCTATTTAATTTTAACCAATTTTAACGTTTGTTGTGCATGATCTTTTGTTGTTACCGTACAATTTCAATTTAATGTTCACACATTTTGCATGCATAGACTTTAATTAAAAGTTTTACAATTATTTACATACTTGTTATTTAATGTACATATATGTTACTAAAAGTTGTCTATTTATCTTATATTATTGTTTTACTATGTGTGCTATGCATTCTATTTTTAATTATTTTTATCCATATACACAAGAGTTCTATTTAAGTTTAACCAATTTTAACGTTTGTTGTGTAAGATCTTTTGTTGTTACCGTACAATTTCAATTTAATGTTTAGACATTTTGCATTGATAGACTTTAATTAAAAGTTTTACAATTATTTACATACTTGTTATTTAATGTACATATATGTTACTAAAAGTTGTCTATTTATCTTATATTATTGTTTTACTATGTGTGCTATGCATTCTATTTTTAATTATTTTTATCCATATACACAAGAGTTATATTTAAGTTTAACCAATTGTAATGTTTGTTGTGCATGATCTTTTGTTGTTACCGTACAATTTCAATTAAATGTTCACACATTTTGCATGCATAGACTTTAATTAAAAGTTTTACAATTATTTACATACTTGTTATTTAATGTACATATATGTTACTAAAAGTTGTCTATTTATCTTATATTATTGTTTTACTATGTGTGCTATGCATTCTATTTTTAATTATTTTTATCCATATACACAAGAGTTCTATTTAAGTTTAACCAATTTTAACGTTTGTTGTGCATGATCTTTTGTTGTTACCGTACAATTTCAATTTAATGTTCACACATTTTGCATGCATAGACTTTAATTAAAAGTTTTACAATTATTTACATACTTGTTATTTAATGTACATATATGTTACTAAAAGTTGTCTATTTATCTTATATTATTGTTTTACTATGTGTGCTATGCATTCTATTTTTAATTATTTTTATCCATATACACAAGAGTTCTTTCTAAGTATAACCAATTTTAACGTTTGTTGTGCATGATCTTTTGTTGTTACCGTACAATTTCAATTTTATGTTCAAACGTTTTGCATGCATAGACTTTAATTAAAAGTTTTACAATTATTTACATACTTGTTATTTAATGTACATATATGTTACTAAAAGTTGTCTATTTATCTTATATTATTGTTTTACTATGTGTGCTATGCATTCTATTTTTAATTATTTTTATCCATATACACAAGAGTTCTATTTAAGTTTAACCAATTTTAACGTTTGTTGTGCATGATCTTTTGTTGTTACCGTACAATTTCAATTTAATATTTACACATTTTGCATGCATAGACTTTAATTAAAAGTTTTACAATTATTTACATACTTGTTATTTAATGTACATATATGTTACTAAAAGTTGTCTATTTATCTTATATTATTGTTTTACTATGTGTGCTATGCATTCTATTTTTAATTATTTTTATCCATATACACAAGAGTTCTATTTAAGTTTAACCAATTTTAACGTTTGTTGTGCATGATCTTTTGTTGTTACCGTACAATTTCAATTAAATGTTCACACATTTTGCATGCATAGACTTTAATTAAAAGTTTTACAATTATTTACATACTTGTTATTTAATGTACATATATGTTACTAAAAGTTGTCTATTTATCTTATATTATTGTTTTACTATGTGTGCTATGCATTCTATTTTTAATTATTTTTATCCATATACACAAGAGTTCTATTTAAGTTTAACAAATTTTAACGTTTGTTGTGCATGATCTTTTGTTGTTACCGTACAATTTCAATTTAATGTTCACACGTTTTGCATGCATAGACTTTAATTAAAAGTTTTACAATTATTTACATACTTGTTATTTAATGTACATATATGTTACTAAAAGTTGTCTATTTATCTTATATTATTGTTTTACTATGTGTGCTATGCATTCTATTTTTAATTATTTTTATCCATATACACAAGAGTTCTATTTAAGTTTAACCAATTTTAACGTTTGTTGTGCATGATCTTTTGTTGTTACCGTACAATTTCAATTTAATGTTCACACATTTTGCATGCATAGACTTTAATTAAAAGTTTTATAATTATTTACATACTTGTTATTTAATGTACATATATGTTACTAAAAGTTGTCTATTTATCTTATATTATTGTTTTACTATGTGTGCTATGCATTCTATTTTTAATTATTTTTATCCATATACACAAGAGTTCTATTTAAGTTTAACCAATTTTAACGTTTGTTGTGCATGATCTTTTGTTGTTACCGTACAATTTCAATTTAATGTTCACACATTTTGCATGCATAGACTTTAATTAAAAGTTTTACAATTATTTACATACTTGTTATTTAATGTACATATATGTTACTAAAAGTTGTCTATTTATCTTATATTATTGTTTTACTATGTGTGCTATGCATTCTATTTTTAATTATTTTTATCCATATACACAAGAGTTCTATTTAAGTTTAACCAATTTTAACGTTTGTTATGCATGATCTTTTGTTGTTACCGTACAATTTCAATTTAATGTTCACACATTTTGCATGCATAGACTTTAATTAAAAGTTTTACAATTATTTACATACTTGTTATTTAATGTACATATATGTTACTAAAAGTTGTCTATTTATCTTATATTATTGTTTTACTATGTGTGCTATGCATTCTATTTTTAATTATTTTTATCCATATACACAAGAGTTCTATTTAAGTTTAACCAATTTTAACGTTTGTTGTGCATGATCTTTTGTTGTTACCGTACAATTTCAATTTAATGTTCACACATTTTGCATGCATAGACTTTAATTAAAAGTTTTACAATTATTTACATACTTGTTATTTAATGTACATATATGTTACTAAAAGTTGTCTATTTATCTTATATTATTGTTTTACTATGTGTGCTATGCATTCTATTTTTAATTATTTTTATCCATATACACAAGAGTTCTATTTAAGTTTAACCAATTTTAACGTTTGTTCTGCATGATATTTTTTTGTTACCGTACAATTTCAATTTAATGTTCACCCATTTTGCATGCATAGACTTTAATTAAAAGTTTTACAATTATTTACATACTTGTTATTTAATGTACATATATGTTACTAAAAGTTGTCTATTTATCTTATATTATTGTTTTACTATGTGTGCTATGCATTCTATTTTTAATTATTTTTATCCATATACACAAGAGTTCTATTTAAGTTTAACCAATTTTAACGTTTGTTGTGCATGATCTTTTGTTGTTACCGTACAATTTCAATTTAATGTTCACACATTTTGCATGCATAGACTTTAATTAAAAGTTTTACAATTATTTACATACTTGTTATTTAATGTACATATATGTTACTAAAAGTTGTCTATTTATCTTATATTATTGTTTTACTATGTGTGCTATGCATTCTATTTTTAATTATTTTTATCCATATACACAAGAGTTCTATTTAAGTTTAACCAATTTTAACGTTTGTTGTGCATGATCTTTTTTTGTTACCGTACAATTTCAATTTAATGTTCACACATTTTGCATGCATAGACTTTAATTAAAAGTTTTACAATTATTTACATACTTGTTATTTAATGTACATATATGTTACTAAAAGTTGTCTATTTATCTTATATTATTGTTTTACTATGTGTGCTATGCATTCTATTTTTAATTATTTTTATCCATATACACAAGAGTTCTATTTAAGTTTAACCAATTTTAACGTTTGTTGTGAATGATCTTTTGTTGTTACCGTAAAATTTCAATTTAATGTTCACACATTTTGCATGCATAGACTTTAATTAAAAGTTTTACAATTATTTACATACTTGTTATTTAATGTACATATATGTTACTAAAAGTTGTCTATTTATCTTATATTATTGTTTTACTATGTGTGCTATGCATTCTATTTTTAATTATTTTTATCCATATACACAAGAGTTCTATTTAAGTTTAACCAATTTTAACGTTTGTTGTGCATGATCTTTTGTTGTTACCGTACAATTTCAATTTAATGTTCACACATTTTGCATGCATAGACTTTAATTAAAAGTTTTACAATTATTTACATACTTGTTATTTAATGTACATATATGTTACTAAAAGTTGTCTATTTATCTTATATTATTGTTTTACTATGTGTGCTATGCATTCTATTTTTAATTATTTTTATCCATATACACAAGAGTTCTATTTAAGTTTAACCAATTTTAACGTTTGTTGTGCATGATCTTTTGTTGTTACCGTACAATTTCAATTTAATGTTCACACATTTTGCATGCATAGACTTTAATTAAAAGTTTTACAATTATTTACATACTTGTTATTTAATGTACATATATGTTACTAAAAGTTGTCTATTTATCTTATATTATTGTTTTACTATGTGTGCTATGCATTCTATTTTTAATTATTTTTATCCATATACACAAGAGTTCTATTTAAGTTTAACCAATTTTAACGTTTGTTGTGCATGATCTTTTGTTGTTATCGTACAATTTCAATTTAATGTTCACACATTTTGCATGCATAGACTTTAATTAAAAGTTTTACAATTATTTACATACTTGTTATTTAATGTACATATATGTTACTAAAAGTTGTCTATTTATCTTATATTATTGTTTTACTATGTGTGCTATGCATTCTATTTTTAATTATTTTTATCCATATACACAAGGGTTCTATTCAAGTTTAACCAATTTTAACGTTTGTTGTGCATGATCTTTTGTTGTTACCGTACAATTTCAATTTAATGTTCACACATTTTGCATGCATAGACTTTAATTAAAAGTTTTACAATTATTTACATACTTGTTATTTAATGTACATATATGTTACTAAAAGTTGTCTATTTATCTTATATTATTGTTTTACTATGTGTGCTATGCATTCTATTTTTAATTATTTTTATCCATATACACAAGAGTTCTATTTAAGTTTAACCAATTTTAACGTTTGTTGTGCATGATCTTTTGTTGTTACCGTACAATTTCAATTTAATGTTCACACATTTTGCATGCATAGACTTTAATTAAAAGTTTTACAATTATTTACATACTTGTTATTTAATGTACATATATGTTACTAAAAGTTGTCTATTTATCTTATATTATTGTTTTACTATGTGTGCTATGCATTCTATTTTTAATTATTTTTATCCATATACACAAGAGTTCTATTTAAGTTTAACCAATTTTAACGTTTGTTGTGCATGATCTTTTGTTGTTACCGTACAATTTCAATTTAATGTTCACACATTTTGCATGCATAGACTTTAATTAAAAGTTTTACAATTATTTACATACTTGTTATTTAATGTACATATATGTTACTAAAAGTTGTCTATTTATCTTATATTATTGTTTTACTATGTGTGCTATGCATTCTATTTTTAATTATTTTTATCCATATACACAAGAGTTCTATTTAAGTTTAACCAATTTTAACGTTTGTTGTGCATGATCTTTTGTTGTTACCGTACAATTTCAATTTAATGTTCACACATTTTGCATGCATAGACTTTAATTAAAAGTTTTACAATTATTTACATACTTGTTATTTAATGTACATATATGTTACTAAAAGTTGTCTATTTATCTTATATTATTGTTTTACTATGTGTGCTATGCATTCTATTTTTAATTATTTTTATCCATATACACAAGAGTTCTATTTAAGTTTAACCAATTTTAACGTTTGTTGTGCATGATCTTTTGTTGTTACCGTACAATTTCAATTTAATGTTCACACATTTTGCATGCATAGACTTTAATTAAAAGTTTTACAATTATTTACATACTTGTTATTTAATGTACATATATGTTACTAAAAGTTGTCTATTTATCTTATATTATTGTTTTACTATGTGTGCTATGCATTCTATTTTTAATTATTTTTATCCATATACACAAGAGTTCTATTTAAGCTTAACCAATTTTAACGTTTGTTGTGCATGATCTTTTGTTGTTACCGTACAATTTCAATTTAATGTTCACACATTTTGCTTGCATAGACTTTAATTAAAAGTTTTACAATTATTTACATACTTGTTATTTAATGTACATATATGTTACTAAAAGTTGTCTATTTATCTTATATTATTGTTTTACTATGTGTGCTATGCATTCTATTTTTAATTATTTTTATCCATATACACAAGAGTTCTATTTAAGTTTAACCAATTTTAAAGTTTGTTGTGCATGATCTTTTGTTGTTACCGTACAATTTCAATTTAATGTTCACACATTTTGCATGCATAGACTTTAATTAAAAGTTTTACAATTATTTACATACTTGTTATTTAATGTACATATATGTTACTAAAAGTTGTCTATTTATCTTATATTATTGTTTTACTATGTGTGCTATGCATTCTATTTTTAATTATTTTTATCCATATACACAAGAGTTCTATTTAAGTTTAACCAATTTTAACGTTTGTTGTGCATGATCTTTTGTTGTTACCGTACAATTTCAATTTAATGTTCACACATTTTGCATGCATAGACTTTAATTAAAAGTTTTACAATTATTTACATACTTGTTATTTAATGTACATATATGTTACTAAAAGTTGTCTATTTATCTTATATTATTGTTTTACTATGTGTGCTATGCATTCTATTTTTAATTATTTTTATCCATATACACAAGAGTTCTATTTAAGTTTAACCAATTTTAACGTTTGTTGTGCATGATCTTTTGTTGTTACCGTTCAATTTCAATTTAATGTTCACACATTTTGCATGCATAGACTTTAATTAAAAGTTTTACAATTATTTACATACTTGTTATTTAATGTACATATATGTTACTAAAAGTTGTCTATTTATCTTATATTATTGTTTTACTATGTGTGCTATGCATTCTATTTTTAATTATTTTTATCCATATACACAAGAGTTCTATTTAAGTTTAACCAATTTTAACGTTTGTTGTGCATGATCTTTTGTTGTTACCGTACAATTTCAATTTAATGTTCACACATTTTGCATGCATAGACTTTAATTAAAAGTTTTACAATTATTTACATACTTGTTATTTAATGTACATATATGTTACTAAAAGTTGTCTATTTATCTTATATTATTGTTTTACTATGTGTGCTATGCATTCTATTTTTAATTATTTTTATCCATATACACAAGAGTTCTATTTTAGTTTAACCAATTTAAACGTTTGTTGTGCATGATCTTTTGTTGTTACCGTATAATTTCAATTTAATGTTCACACATTTTGCATGCATAGACTTTAATTAAAAGTTTTACAATTATTTACATACTTGTTATTTAATGTACATATATGTTACTAAAAGTTGTCTATTTATCTTATATTATTGTTTTACTATGTGTGCTATGCATTCTATTTTTAATTATTTTTATCCATATACACAAGAGTTCTATTTAAGTTTAACCAATTTTAACGTTTGTTGTGCATGATCTTTTGTTGTTACCGTACAATTTCAATTTAATGTTCACACATTTTGCATGCATAGACTTTAATTAAAAGTTTTACAATTATTTACATACTTGTTATTTAATGTACATATATGTTACTAAAAGTTGTCTATTTATCTTATATTATTGTTTTACTATGTGTGCTATGCGTTCTATTTTTAATTATTTTTATTCATATACACAAGAGTTCTATTTAAGTTTAACCAATTTTAACGTTTGTTGTGCATGATCTTTTGTTGTTACCGTACAATTTCAATTTAATGTTCACACATTTTGCATGCATAGACCTTAATTAAAAGTTTTACAATTATTTACATACTTGTTATTTAATGTACATATATGTTACTAAAAGTTGTCTATTTATCTTATATTATTGTTTTACTATGTGTGCTATGCGTTCTATTTTTAATTATTTTTAGCCATATACACAAGAGTTCTATTTAAGTTTAACCAATTTTAACGTTTGTTGTGCATGATCTTTTGTTGTTACCGTACAATTTCAATTTAATGTTCACACATTTTGCATGCATAGACTTTAATTAAAAGTTTTACAATTATTTACATACTTGTTATTTAATGTACATATATGTTACTAAAAGTTGTCTATTTATCTTATATTATTGTTTTACTATGTGTGCTATGCATTCTATTTTTAATTATTTTTATCCATATACACAAGAGTTCTATTTAAGTTTAACCAATTTTAACGTTTGTTGTGCATGATCTTTTGTTGTTACCGTACAATTTCAATTTAATGTTCACACATTTTGCATGCATAGACTTTAATTAAAAGTTTTACAATTATTTACATACTTGTTATTTAATGTACATATATGTTACTAAAAGTTGTCTATTTATCTTATATTATTGTTTTACTATGTGTGCTATGCATTCTATTTTTAATTATTTTTATCCATATACACAAGAGTTCTATTTAAGTTTAACCAATTTTAACGTTTGTTGTGCATGATCTTTTGTTGTTACCGTACAATTTCAATTCAATGTTCACACATTTTGCATGCATAGACTTTAATTAAAAGTTTTACAATTATTTACATACTTGTTATTTAATGTACATATATGTTACTAAAAGTTGTCTATTTATCTTATATTATTGTTTTACTATGTGTGCTATGCATTCTATTTTTAATTATTTTTATCCATATACACAAGAGTTCTATTTAAGTTTAACCAATTTTAACGTTTGTTGTGCATGATCTTTTGTTGTTACCGTACAATTTCAATTTAATGTTCACACATTTTGCATGCATAGACTTTAATTAAAAGTTTTACAATTATTTACATACTTGTTATTTAATGTACATATATGTTACTAAAAGTTGTCTATTTATCTTATATTATTGTTTTACTATGTGTGCTATGCATTCTATTTTTAATTATTTTTATCCATATACACAAGAGTTCTATTTAAGTTTAACCAATTTTAACGTTTGTTGTGCATGATCTTTTGTTGTTACCGTACAATTTCAATTTAATGTTCACACATTTTGCATGCATAGACTTTAATTAAAAGTTTTACAATTATTTACATACTTGTTATTTAATGTACATATATGTTACTAAAAGTTGTCTATTTATCTTATATTATTGTTTTACTATGTGTGCTATGCATTCTATTTTTAATTATTTTTATCCATATACACAAGAGTTCTATTTAAGTTTAACCAATTTTAACGTTTGTTGTGCATGATCTTTTGTTGTTACCGTACAATTTCAATTTAATGTTCACACATTTTGCATGCATAGACTTTAATTAAAAGTTTTACAATTATTTACATACTTGTTATTTAATGTACATATATGTTACTAAAAGTTGTCTATTTATCTTATATTATTGTTTTACTATGTGTGCTATGCATTCTATTTTTAATTATTTTTATCCATATACACAAGAGTTCTATTTAAGTTTAACCAATTTTAACGTTTGTTATGCATGATCTTTTGTTGTTACCGTACAATTTCAATTTAATGTTCACACATTTTGCATGCATAGACTTTAATTAAAAGTTTTACAATTATTTACATACTTGTTATTTAATGTACATATATGTTACTAAAAGTTGTCTATTTATCTAATATTATTGTTTTACTATGTGTGCTATGCGTTCTATTTTTAATTATTTTTATCCATATATGCAAGAGTTCTATTTAAGTTTAATCAATTTTAAAGTTTGTTGTGCATGATCTGTTGTTGTTACCGTACAATTTCAATTAAATGTTCACACATTTTGCATGCATAGACTTTAATTAAAAGTTTTACAATTATTTACATACTTGTTATTTAATGTACATATATGTTACTAAAGGTTGTTTATTTATCTGATATTATTGTTTTATGATGTGTACTATGCATTCAATTTTTACTTTTTTTTATCGATATACACAAGAGTTCTTTTTAAGTATAACCAATTTTAACGTTTGTTGTGCATGATCTTTTGTTGTTACCGTACAATTTCAATTAAATGTTCACACATTGTGCATGCATAGACTTTAATTAAAAGTTTTACAATTATTTACATACTTGTTATTTAATGTACATATATGTTACTAAAAGTTGTCTATTTATCTTATATTATTGTTTTACTATGTGTGCTATGCATTCTATTTTTAATTATTTTTATCCATATACACAAGAGTTCTATTTAAGTTTAACTAATTGTAACGTTTGTTGTAAAAGATCTTTTGTTGTTACCGTACAATTTCAATTTAATGTTCACACATTTTGCATGCATAGACATTAATTAAAAGTTTTTATAATTATTTACATACTTGTAATTTAATGTACATATATGTTACTAATATTTGTCTATTTATCTAATATTATTGTTTTACTATGTGTGCTATGCATTCTATTTTTAATTATTTTTATCCATATACACAAGAGTTCTATTTAAGTTTAATCAATTTTAAAGTTTGTTGTGCATGATCTTTTGTTGTTACCGTACAATTTCAATTTAATGTTCACACATTTTGCATGCATAGACTTTAATTAAAAGTTTTACAATTATTTACATACTTGTTATTTAATGTACATATATGTTACTAATATTTGTCTATTTATCTAATATTATTGTTTTACTATGTGTGCTATGCGTTCTATTTTTAATTATTTTTATCCATATACGCAAGAGTTCTATTTAAGTTTAATCAATTTTAAAGTTTGTTGTGCATGATCTTTTGTTGTTACCGTACAATTTCAATTAAATGTTCACACATTTTGCATGCATAGACTTTAATTAAAAGTTTTACAATTATTTACATACTTGTTATTTAGTGTACATATATGTTACTAAAAGTTGTCTATTTATCTTATATTATTGTTTTACTATGTGTGCTATGCATTCTATTTTTAATTATTTTTATCCATATACACAAGAGTTCTATTTAAGTTTAACCAATTTTAACGTTTGTTGTGCATGATCTTTTGTTGTTATCGTACAATTTCAATTTAATGTTCACACATTTTGCATGCATAGACTTTAATTAAAAGTTTTACAATTATTTACATACTTGTTATTTAATGTACATATATGTTACTAAAAGTTGTCTATTTATCTTATATTATTGTTTTACTATGTGTGCTATGCATTCTATTTTTAATTATTTTTATCCATATACACAAGGGTTCTATTCAAGTTTAACCAATTTTAACGTTTGTTGTGCATGATCTTTTGTTGTTACCGTACAATTTCAATTTAATGTTCACACATTTTGCATGCATAGACTTTAATTAAAAGTTTTACAATTATTTACATACTTGTTATTTAATGTACATATATGTTACTAAAAGTTGTCTATTTATCTTATATTATTGTTTTACTATGTGTGCTATGCATTCTATTTTTAATTATTTTTATCCATATACACAAGAGTTCTATTTAAGTTTAACCAATTTTAACGTTTGTTGTGGATGTTCTTTTGTTGTTACCGTACAATTTCAATTTAATGTTCACACATTTTGCATGCATAGACTTTAATTAAAAGTTTTACAATTATTTACATACTTGTTATTTAATGTACATATATGTTACTAAAAGTTGTCTATTTATCTTATATTATTGTTTTACTATGTGTGCTATGCATTCTATTTTTAATTATTTTTATCCATATACACAAGAGTTCTATTTAAGTTTAACCAATTTTAACGTTTGTTGTGCATGATCTTTTGTTGTTACCGTACAATTTCAATTAAATGTTCACACATTTTGCATGCATAGACTTTAATTAAAAGTTTTACAATTATTTACATACTTGTTATTTAATGTACATATATGTTACTAAAAGTTGTCTATTTATCTTATATTATTGTTTTACTATGTGTGCTATGCATTCTATTTTTAATTATTTTTATTCATATACATAAGAGTTCTATTTAAGTTTAACCAATTTTAACGTTTGTTGTGCATGATCTTTTGTTGTTATCATACAATTTCAATTTAATGTTCACACATTTTGCAAGGATAGACTTTAATTAAAAGTTTTACAATTATTTACATACTTGTTATTTAATGTACATATATGTTACTAAAAGTTGTCTATTTATCTTATATTATTGTTTTACTATGTGTGCTATGCATTCTATTTTTAATTATTTTTATCCATATACACAAGAGTTCTATTCAAGTTTAACCAATTTTAACATTTGTTATGCATGATCTTTTGTTGTTACCGTACAATTTCAATTTAATGTTCACACATTTTGCATGCATAGACTTTAATTAAAAGTTTTACAATTATTTACATACTTGTTATTTAATGTACATATATGTTACTAAAAGTTGTCTATTTATCTTATATTATTGTTTTACTATGTGTGCTATGCATTCTATTTTTAATTATTTTTATCCATATACACAAGAGTTCTATTTAAGTTTAACCAATTTTAACGTTTGTTGTGAATGATCTTTTGTTGTTACCGTACAATTTCAATTTAATGTTCACACATTTTGCATGCATAGACTTTAATTAAAAGTTTTACAATTATTTACATACTTGTTATTTAATGTACATATATGTTACTAAAAGTTGTCTATTTATCTTATATTATTGTTTTACTATGTGTGCTATGCATTCTATTTTTAATTATTTTTATCCATATACACAAGAGTTCTATTTAAGTTTAACCAATTTTAACGTTTGTTGTGCATGATCTTTTGTTGTTACCGTACAATTTCAATTTAATGTTCACACATTTTGCATGCATAGACTTTAATTAAAAGTTTTACAATTATTTACATACTTGTTATTTAATGTACATATATGTTACTAAAAGTTGTCTATTTATCTTATATTATTGTTTTACTATGTGTGCTATGCATTCTATTTTTAATTATTTTTATCCATATACACAAGAGTTCTATTTAAGTTTAACCAATTTTAACGTTTGTTGTGCATGATCTTTTGTTGTTACCGTACAATTTCAATTTAATGTTCACACATTTTGCATGCATAGACTTTAATTAAAAGTTTTACAATTATTTACATACTTGTTATTTAATGTACATATATGTTACTAAAAGTTGTCTATTTATCTTATATTATTGTTTTACTATGTGTGCTATGCTTTCTATTTTTAATTATTTTTATCCATATACACAAGAGTTCTATTTAAGTTTAACCAATTTTAACGTTTGTTATGGATAATCTTTTGTTGTTACCGTGCAATTTCAATTTAATGTTCACACATTTTGCATGCATAGACTTTAATTAAAAGTTTTACAATTATTTACATGTTATTTAATGTACATATATGTTACTAAAAGTGATCTATTTATCTTATATTATTGTTTTACTATGTGTGCTATGCGTTCTATTTTTAATTATTTTTATCCATATACACAAGAGTTCTATTTAAGTTTAACCAATTTTAACGTTTGTTGTGCATGATCTTTTGTTGTTACCGTACAATTTCAATTTAATGTTCACACATTTTGCATGCATAGACCTTAATTAAAAGTTTTACAATTATTTACATACTTGTTATTTAATGTACATATATGTTACTAAAAGTTGTCTATTTATCTTATATTATTGTTTTACTATGTGTGCTATGCGTTCTATTTTTAATTATTTTTAGCCATATACACAAGAGTTCTATTTAAGTTTAACGAATTTTAACGTTTGTTGTGCATGATCTTTTGTTGTTACCGTACAATTTCAATTTAATGTTCACACATTTTGCATGCATAGACTTTAATTAAAAGTTTTACAATTATTTACATACTTGTTATTTAATGTACATATATGTTACTAAAAGTTGTCTATTTATCTTATATTATTGTTTTACTATGTGTGCTATGCATTCTATTTTTAATTATTTTTATCCATATACACAAGAGTTCTATTTAAGTTTAACCAATTTTAACGTATGATGTGCATGATCTTTTGTTGTTACCGTACAATTTCAATTTAATGTTCACACATTTTGCATGCATAGACTTTAATTAAAAGTTTTACAATTATTTACATACTTGTTATTTAATGTACATATATGTTACTAAAAGTTGTCTATTTATCTTATATTATTGTTTTACTATGTGTGCTATGCATTCTATTTTTAATTATTTTTATCCGTATACACAAGAGTTCTATTTAAGTTTAACCAATTTTAACGTTTGTTGTGCATGATCTTTTGTTGTTACCGTACAATTTCAATTTAATGTTCACACATTTTGCATGCATAGATTTTAATTAAAAGTTTTACAATTATTTACATACTTGTTATTTAATGTACATATATGTTACTAAAAGTTGTCTATTTATCTTATATTATTGTTTTACTATGTGTGCTATGCATTCTATTTTTAATTATTTTTAACCATATACATAAGAGTTCTATTTAAGTTTAACCAATTTTAACGTTTGTTGTGCATGATATTTTGTTGTTACCGTACAATTTCAATTTAATGTTCACACATTTTGCATGCATAGACTTTAATTAAAAGTTTTACAATTATTTACATACTTGTTATTTAATGTACATATATGTTACTAAAAGTTGTCTATTTATCTTATATTATTGTTTTACTATGTGTGCTATGCATTCTATTTTTAATTATTTTTATCCATATACACAAGAGTTCTATTTAAGTTTAAACAATTTTAACGTTTGTTGTGCATGATCTTTTGTTGTTACCGTACAATTTCAATTTAATGTTCACACATTTTGCATGCATAGACTTTAATTAAAAGTTTTACAATTATTTACATACTTGTTATTTAATGTACATATATGTTACTAAAAGTTGTCTATTTATCTTATATTATTGTTTTACTATGTGTGCTATGCATTCTATTTTTAATTATTTTTATCCATATACACAAGAGTTCTATTTAAGTTTAACCAATTTTAACGTTTGTTGTGCAAGATCTTTTGTTGTTACCGTGCAATTTCAATTTAATGTTCACACATTTTGCATGCATAGACTTTAATTAAAAGTTTTACAATTATTTACATACTTGTTATTTAATGTACATATATGTTACTAAAAGTTGTCTATTTATCTTATATTATTGTTTTACTATGTGTGCTATGCATTCTATTTTTAATTATTTTTATCCATATACACAAGAGTTCTATTTAAGTTTAACCAATTTTAACGTTTGTTGTGCATGATCTTTTGTTGTTACCGTACAATTTCAATTTAATGTTCACACATTTTGCATGCATAGACTTTAATTAAAAGTTTTACAATTATTTACATACTTGTTATTTAATGTACATATATGTTACTAAAAGTTGTCTATTTATCTTATATTATTGTTTTACTATGTGTGCTATGCATTCTATTTTTAATTATTTTTATCCATATACACAAGAGTTCTATTTAAGTTTAACCAATTTTAACGTTTGTTGTGCATGATCTTTTGTTGTTACCGTACAATTTCAATTTAATGTTCACACATTTTGCATGCATAGACTTTAATTAAAAGTTTTACAATTATTTACATACTTGTTATTTAATGTACATATATGTTACTAAAAGTTGTCTATTTATCTTATATTATTGTTTTACTATGTGTGCTATGCATTCTATTTTTAATTATTTTTATCCATATACACAAGAGTTCTATTTAAGTTTAACCAATTTTAACGTTTGTTATGCATGATCTTTTGTTGTTACCGTACAATTTCAATTTAATGTTCACACATTTTGCATGCATAGACTTTAATTAAAAGTTTTACAATTATTTACATACTTGTTATTTAATGTACATATATGTTACTAAAAGTTGTCTATTTATCTTATATTATTGTTTTACTATGTGTGCTATGCATTCTATTTTTAATTATTTTTATCCATATACACAAGAGTTCTATTTAAGTTTAACCAATTTTAACGTTTGTTATGGATGATCTTTTGTTGTTACCGTACAATTTCAATTTAATGTTCACACATTTTGCATGCATAGACTTTAATTAAAAGTTTTACAATTATTTACATACTTGTTATTTAATGTACATATATGTTACTAAAAGTTGTCTATTTATCTTATATTATTGTTTTACTATGTGTGCTATGCATTCTATTTTTAATTATTTTTATCCATATACACAAGAGTTCTATTTAAGTTTAACCAATTTTAACGTTTGTTGTGCATGATCTTTTGTTGTTACCGTACAATTTCAATTTAATGTTCACACATTTTGCATGCATAGACTTTAATTAAAAGTTTTACAATTATTTACATACTTGTTATTTAATGTACATATATGTTACTAAAAGTTGTCTATTTATCTTATATTATTGTTTTACTATGTGTGCTATGCATTCTATTTTTAATTATTTTTATCCATATACACAAGAGTTCTATTTAAGTTTAACCAATTTTAACGTTGGTAGTGCATGATCTTTTGTTGTTACCGTACAATTTCAATTTAATGTTCACACATTTTGCATGCATAGACTTTAATTAAAAGTTTTACAATTATTTACATACTTGTTATTTAATGTACATATATGTTACTAAAAGTTGTCTATTTATCTTATATTATTGTTTTACTATGTGTGCTATGCATTCTATTTTTAATTATTTTTATCCATATACACAAGAGTTCTATTTAAGTTTAACCAATTTTAACGTTTGTTGTGCATGATCTTTTGTTGTTACCGTACAATTTCAATTTAATATTCACACATTTTGCATGCATAGACTTTAATTAAAAGTTTTACAATTATTTACATACTTGTTATTTAATGTACATATATGTTACTAAAAGTTGTCTATTTATCTTATATTATTGTTTTACTATGTGTGCTATGCATTCTATTTTTAATTATTTTTATCCATATACACAAGAGTTATATTAAAGTTTAACCAATTTTAACGTTTATTGTGCATGATCTTTTGTTGTTACCATACAATTTCAATTTAATGTTCACACATTTTGCATACTTAGACTTTAATTAAAAGTTTTACAATTATTTACATACTTGTTATTTAATGTACATATATGTTACTAAAAGTTGTCTATTTATCTTATATTATTGTTTTACTATGTGTGCTATGCATTCTATTTTTAATTATTTTTATCCATATACACAAGAGTTCTATTTTAGTTTAACCAATTTTAACGTTTGTTGTGCATGATCTTTTGTTGTTACCGTACAATTTCAATTTAATGTTCACACATTTTGCATGCATAGACTTTAATTAAAAGTTTTACAATTATTTACATACTTGTTATTTAATGTACATATATGTTACTAAAAGTTGTCTATTTATCTTATATTATTGTTTTACTATGTGTGCTATGCATTCTATTTTTAATTATTTTTATCCATATACACAAGAGTTCTATTTAAGTTTAACTAATTTTAACGTTTGTTGTGCATGATCTTTTGTTGTTACCGTACAAGTTGAAGTTAATGTTCACACATTTTGCATGCATAGACTTTAATTAAAAGTTTTACAATTATTTACATACTTGTTATTTAATGTACATATATGTTACTAAAAGTTGTCTATTTATCTTATATTATTGTTTTACTATGTGTGCTATGCATTCTATTTTTAATTATTTTTATCCATATACACAAGAGTTCTATTTATGTATAACCAATTTTAACGTTTGTCGTGCTTGATCTTTTGTTGTTACCGTACAATTTCAATTTAATGTTCACACATTTTGCATGCATAGACTTTAATTAAAAGTTTTACAATTATTTACATACTTGTTATTTAATGTACATATATGTTACTAAAAGTTGTCTATTTATCTTATATTATTGTTTTACTATGTGTGCTATGCATTCTATTTTTAATTATTTTTATCCATATACACAAGAGTTCTATTTAAGTTTAACCAATTTTAACGTTTGTTGTGCATGATCTTTTGTTGTTACCGTATAATTTCAATTTAATGTTCACACATTTTGCATGCATAGACTTTAATTAAAAGTTTTACAATTATTTACATACTTGCTATTTAATGTACATATATGTTACTAAAAGTTGTCTATTTATCTTATATTATTGTTTTACTATGTGTGCTATGCGTTCTATTTTTAATTATATTTATGCATATACACAAGAGTTCTATTTAAGTTTAACCAATTTTAACGTTTGTTGTGCATGATCTTTTGTTGTTACAGTACAATTTCAATTTAATGTTCACACATTTTGAATGCATAGACTTTAATTAAAAGTTTTACAATTATTTACATACTTGTTATTTAATGTACATATATGTTACTAAAAGTTGTCTATTTATCTTATATTATTGTTTTACTATGTGTGCTATGCATTCTATTTTTAATTATATTTATGCATATACACAAGAGTTCTATTTAAGTTTAACCAATTTTAACGTTTGTTGTGCATGATCTTTTGTTGTTACCGTAAAATTTCAATTTAATTTTCACACATTTTGCTTGCATAGACTTTAATTAAAAGTTTTACAATTATTTACATACTTGTTATTTAATGTACATATATGTTACTAAAAGTTGTCTATTTATCTTATATTATTGTTTTACTATGTGTGCTATGCATTCTATTTTTAATTATTTTTATCCATATACACAAGAGTTTTATTTACGTTTAACCAATTTTAACGTTTGTTGTGCATGATCTTTTGTTGTTACCGTACAATTTCAATTTAATGTTCACACATTTTGCATGCATAGACTTTAATTAAAAGTTTTACAATTATTTACATACTTGTTATTTAATGTACATATATGTTACTAAAAGTTGTCTATTTATCTTATATTATTGTTTTACTATGTGTGCTATGCATTCTATTTTTAATTATTTTTATCCATATACACAAGAGTTCTATTTAAGTTTATCCAATTTTAACGTTTGTTGTGCATGATCTTTTGTTGTTACCGTACAATTTCAATTTAATGTTCACACATTTTGCATGCATAGACTTTAATTAAAAGTTTTACAATTATTTACATACTTGTTATTTAATGTACATATATGTTACTAAAAGTTGTCTATTTATCTTATATTATTGTTTTACTATGTGTGCTATGCATTCTATTTTTAATTATTTTTATCCATATACACAAGAGTTCTATTTAAGTATAACCAATTTTAACGTTTGTTGTGCATGATCTTTTGTTGTTACCGTACAATTTCAATTAAATGTTCACACGTTTTGCATGCATAGACTTTAATTAAAAGTTTTACAATTATTTACATACTTGTTATTTAATGTACATATATGTTACTAAAAGTTGTCTATTTATCTTATATTATTGTTATACTATGTGTGCTATGCATTCTATTTTTAATTATTTTTATTCATATACATAAGAGTTCTATTTAAGTTTAACCAATTTTAACGTTTGTTGTGCACGATCTTTTGTTGTTACTGTTCAATTTCAATTAAATGTTCACACATTTTGCATGCATAGACTTTAATTAAAAGTTTTACAATTATTTACATACTTGTTATTTAATGTACATATATGTTACTAAAAGTTGTCTATTTATCTTATATTATTGTTTTACTATGTGTGCTATGCATTCTATTTTTAATTATTTTTTATCCATATACACAAGAGTTCTATTTAAGTTTAATCAATTTTAAAGTTTGTTGTGCATGATCTTTTGTTGTTACCGTACAATTTCAATTAAATGTTCACACATTTTGCATGCATAGACTTTAATTAAAAGTTTTACAATTATTTACATACTTGTTATTTAATGTACATATATGTTACTAAAAGTTGTTTATTTATCTGATATAATTGTTTTACTATGTGTGCTATGGGTTCTATTTTTAATTATTTCTAACCATATACACAAGAGTTCTATTTAAGTATAACCAATTTTAACGTTTGTTGTGCATGATCTTTTGTTGTTACCGTACAATTTCAATTTAATGTTCACACGTTTTGCATGCATAGACTTTAATTAAAAGTTTTACAATTATTTACATACTTGTTATTTAATGTACATATATGTTACTAAAAGTTGTCTATTTATCTTATATTATTGTTTTACTATGTGTGCTATGCATTCTATTTTTAATTATTTTTATCCATATACACAAGAGTTCTATTTAAGTTTAACTAGTTTTAACGTTTGTTGTGCATGATCTTTTGTTGTTACCGTACAATTTCAATTTAATGTTCACACGTTTTGCATGCATAGACTTTAATTAAAAGTTTTACAATTATTTACATACTTGTTATTTAATGTACATATATGTTACTAAAAGTTGTCTATTTATCTTATATTATTGTTTTACTATGTGTGCTATGCATTCTATTTTTAATTATTTTTATCCATATACACAAGAGTTCTATTTAAGTTTAATCAATTTTAAAGTTTGTTGTGCATGATCTTTTGTTGTTACCGTACAATTTCAATTAAATGTTCACACATTTTGCATGCATAGACTTTAATTAAAAGTTTTACAATTATTTACATACTTGTTATTTAATGTACATATATGTTACTAAAAGTTGTCTATTTATCTTATATTATTGTTTTACTATGTGTGCTATGCATTCTATTTTTAATTATTTTTATCCATATACACAAGAGTTCTATTTAAGTTTAACTAGTTTTAACGTTTGTTGTGCATGATCTTTTGTTGTTACCGTACAATTTCAATTTAATGTTCACACGTTTTGCATGCATAGACTTTAATTAAAAGTTTTACAATTATTTACATACTTGTTATTTAATGTACATATATGTTACTAAAAGTTGTCTATTTATCTTATATTATTGTTTTACTATGTGTGCTATGCATTCTATTTTTAATTATTTTTATCCATATACACAAGAGTTCTATTTAAGTTTAACCAATTTTAACGTTTGTTGTGCATGATCTTTTGTTGTTATCGTACAATTTCAATTTAATGTTCACACATTTTGCATGCATAGACTTTAATTAAAAGTTTTACAATTATTTACATACTTGTTATTTAATGTACATATATGTTACTAAAAGTTGTCTATTTATCTTATATTATTGTTTTACTATGTGTGCTATGCATTCTATTTTTAATTATTTTTATCCATATACACAAGAGTTCTATTTAAGTTTAACCAATTTTAACGTTTGTTGTGCATGATCTTTTGTTGTTACCGTACAATTTCAATTTAATGTTCACACATTTTGCATGCATAGACTTTAATTAAAAGTTTTACAATTATTTACATACTTGTTATTTAATGTACATATATGTTACTAAAAGTTGTCTATTTATCTTATATTATTGTTTTACTATGTGTGCTATGCATTCTATTTTTAATTATTTTTATCCATATACACAAGAGTTCTATTTAAGTTTAACCAATTTTAACGTTTGTTGTGCATGATCTTTTGTTGTTACCGTACAATTTCAATTTAATGTTCACACATTTTGCATGCATAGACTTTAATTAAAAGTTTTACAATTATTTACATACTTGTTATTTAATGTACATATATGTTACTAAAAGTTGTCTATTTATCTTATATTATTGTTTTACTATGTGTGCTATGCATTCTATTTTTAATTATTTTTATCCATATACACAAGAGTTCTATTTAAGTTTAACCAATTTTAACGTTTGTTGTGCATGATCTTTTGTTGTTACCGTACAATTTCAATTTAATGTTCACACATTTTGCATGCATAGACTTTAATTAAAAGTTTTACAATTATTTACATACTTGTTATTTAATGTACATATATGTTACTAAAAGTTGTCTATTTATCTTATATTATTGTTTTACTATGTGTGCTATGCATTCTATTTTTAATTATTTTTATCCATATACACAAGAGTTCTATTTAAGTATAACCAATTTTAACGTTTGTTGTGCATGATCTTTTGTTGTTACCGTACAATTTCAATTAAATGTTCACACATTTTGCATGCATAGACTTTAATTAAAAGTTTTACAATTATTTACATACTTGTTATTTAATGTACATATATGTTACTAAAAGTTGTCTATTTATCTTATATTATTGTTTTACTATGTGTGCTATGCATTCTATTTTTAATTATTTTTATCCATATACACAAGAGTTCTATTTAAGTTTAACTAGTTTTAACGTTTGTTGTGCATGATCTTTTGTTGTTACCGTACAATTTCAATTTAATGTTCACACATTTTGCATGCATAGACTTTAATTAAAAGTTTTACAATTATTTACATACTTGTTATTTAATGTACATATATGTTACTAAAAGTTGTCTATTTATCTTATATTATTGTTTTACTATGTGTGCTATGCATTCTATTTTTAATTATTTTTATCTATATACACAAGAGTTCTATTTAAGTTTAACCAATTTTAATGTTTGTTGTGCATGATCTTTTGTTGTTACCATACAATTTCAATTTAATGTTCACACGTTTTGCATGCATAGACTTTAATTAAAAGTTTTACAATTCTTTACATACTTGTTATTTAATGTACATATATATTACTAAAAGTTGTTTATTTATCTGATATAATTGTTTTACTATGTGTGTTATGCGTTCTATTTTTAATTATTTCTAACCATATACACAAGAGTTCTATTTAAGTTTAACCAATTTTAAAGTTTGTTGTGCATGATCTTTTGTTGTTACCGTACAATTTCAATTAAATGTTCACACATTTTGCATGCATAGACTTTAATTAAAAGTTTTACAATTATTTACATACTTGTTATTTAATGTACATATATGTTACTAAAAGTTGTCTATTTATCTTATATTATTGTTTTACTATGTGTGCTATGCATTCTATTTTTAATTATTTTTATCCATATACACAAGAGTTCTATTTAAGTTTAACTAGTTTTAACGTTTGTTGTGCATGATCTTTTGTTGTTACCGTACAATTTCAATTTAATGTTCACACATTTTGCATGCATAGACTTTAATTAAAAGTTTTACAATTATTTACATACTTGTTATTTAATGTACATATATGTTACTAAAAGTTGTCTATTTATCTTATATTATTGTTTTACTATGTGTGCTATGCATTCTATTTTTAATTATTTTTATCCATATACACAAGAGTTCTATTTAAGTATAACCAATTTTAACGTTTGTTGTGCATGATCTTTTGTTGTTACCGTACAATTTCAATTTAATGTTCACACATTTTGCATGCATAGACTTTAATTAAAAGTTTTACAATTATTTACATACTTGTTATTTAATGTACATATATGTTACTAAAAGTTGTCTATTTATCTTATATTATTGTTTTACTATGTGTGCTATGCATTCTATTTTTAATTATTTTTATCCATATACACAAGAGTTCTATTTAAGTTTAACCAATTTTAACGTTTGTTGTGCATGATCTTTTGTTGTTACCGTACAATTTCAATTTAATGTTCACACATTTTGCATGCATAGACTTTAATTAAAAGTTTTACAATTATTTACATACTTGCTATTTAATGTACATATATGTTACTAAAAGTTGTCTATTTATCTTGTATTATTGTTTAACTATGTGTGCTATGCATTCTATTTTTAATTATATTTATCCATATACACAAGAGTTCTATTTAAGTTTAACCAATTTTAACGTTTGTTGTGCATGATCTTTTGTTGTTACAGTACAATTTCAATTTAATGTTCACACATTTTGAATGCATAGACTTTAATTAAAAGTTTTACAATTATTTACATACTTGTTATTTAATGTACATATAGGTTACTAAAAGTTTTTTATTTATCTTGTACTATTGTTTTACTATGTGTGCTATGCATTCTATTTTTAATTATATTTATGCATATACACAAGAGTTCTATTTAAGTTTAACCAATTTTAACGTTTGTTGTGCATGATCTTTTGTTGTTACCGTTCAATTTCAATTTAATGTTCACACATTTTGCATGCATAGACTTTAATTAAAAGTTTTACAATTATTTACATACTTGTTATTTAATGTACATATATGTTACTAAAAGTTGTCTATTTATCTTATATTATTGTTTTACTATGTGTGCTATGCATTCTATTTTTAATTATTTTTATCCATATACACAAGAGTTCTATTTAAGTTTAACCAATTTTAACGTTTGTTGTGCATGATCTTTTGTTGTTACCGTACAATTTCAATTTAATGTTCACACATTTTGCATGCATAGACTTTAATTAAAAGTTTTACAATTATTTACATACTTGTTATTTAATGTACATATATGTTACTAAAAGTTGTCTATTTATCTTATATTATTGTTTTACTATGTGTGCTATGCATTCTATTTTTAATTATTTTTATCCATATACACAAGAGTTCTATTTAAGTTTAACCAATTTTAACGTTTGTTGTGCATGATCTTTTGTTGTTACCGTACAATTTCAATTTAATGTTCACACATTTTGCATGCATAGACTTTAATTAAAAGTTTTACAATTATTTACATACTTGTTATTTAATGTACATATATGTTACTAAAAGTTGTCTATTTATCTTATATTATTGTTTTACTATGTGTGCTATGCATTCTATTTTTAATTATTTTTATCCATATACACAAGAGTTCTATTTAAGTTTAACCAATTTTAACGTTTGTTGTGCATGATCTTTTGTTGTTACCGTACAATTTCAATTAAATGTTCACACATTTTGCATGCATAGACTTTAATTAAAAGTTTTACAATTATTTACATACTTGTTATTTAATGTACATATATGTTACTAAAAGTTGTCTATTTATCTTATATTATTGTTTTACTATGTGTGCTATGCATTCTATTTTTAATTATTTTTATCTATATACACAAGAGTTCTATTTAAGTTTAACCAATTTTAATGTTTGTTGTGCATGATCTTTTGTTGTTACCGTACAATTTCAATTTAATGTTCACACGTTTTGCATGCATAGACTTTAATTAAAAGTTTTACAATTCTTTACATACTGGTTATTTAATGTACATATATATTACTAAAAGTTGTTTATTTATCTGATATAATTGTTTTACTATGTGTGTTATGCGTTCTATTTTTAATTATTTTTATCCATATACACAAGAGTTCTATTTAAGTTTAACTAGTTTTAACGTTTGTTGTGCATGATCTTTTGTTGTTACCGTACAATTTCAATTTAATGTTCACACATTTTGCATGCATAGACTTTAATTAAAAGTTTTACAATTATTTACATACTTGTTATTTAATGTACATATATGTTACTAAAAGTTGTCTATTTATCTTATATTATTGTTTTACTATGTGTGCTATGCATTCTATTTTTAATTATTTTTATCCATATACACAAGAGTTCTATTTAAGTTTAACTAGTTTTAACGTTTGTTGTGCATGATCTTTTGTTGTTACCGTACAATTTCAATTTAATGTTCACACATTTTGCATGCATAGACTTTAATTAAAAGTTTTACAATTATTTACATACTTGTTATTTAATGTACATATATGTTACTAAAAGTTGTCTATTTATCTTATATTATTGTTTTACTATGTGTGCTATGCATTCTATTTTTAATTATTTTTATCCATATACACAAGAGTTCTATTTAAGTTTAACCAATTTTAACGTTTGTTGTGCATGATCTTTTGTTGTTACCGTACAATTTCAATTTAATGTTCACACATTTTGCATGCATAGACTTTAATTAAAAGTTTTACAATTATTTACATACTTGTTATTTAATGTACATATATGTTACTAAAAGTTGTCTATTTATCTTATATTATTGTTTTACTATGTGTGCTATGCATTCTATTTTTAATTATTTTTATCCATATACACAAGAGTTCTATTTCAGTTTAACCAATTTGACCGTTTGTTGTTCATGATCTTTTGTTGTTACCGTACAATTTCAATTTAATGTTCACACATTTTGCATGCATAGACTTTAATTAAAAGTTTTACAATTATTTACATACTTGTTATTTAATGTACATATATGTTACTAAAAGTTGTCTATTTATCTTATATTATTGTTTTACTATGTGTGCTATGCATTCTATTTTTAATTATTTTTATCCATATACACAAGAGTTCTATTTAAGTTTAACCAATTTTAACGTTTGTTGTGCATGATCTTTTGTTGTTACCGTACAATTTCAATTTAATGTTCACACATTTTGCATGCATAGACTTTAATTAAAAGTTTTACAATTATTTACATACTTGTTATTTAATGTACATATATGTTACTAAAAGTTGTCTATTTATCTTATATTATTGTTTTACTATGTGTGCTATGCATTCTATTTTTAATTATTTTTATCCATATACACAAGAGTTCTATTTAAGTTTAACCAATTTTAACGTTTGTTGTGCATGATCTTTTGTTGTTACCGTACAATTTCAATTTAATGTTCACACATTTTGCATGCATAGACTTTAATTAAAAGTTTTACAATTATTTACATACTTGTTATTTAATGTACATATATGTTACTAAAAGTTGTCTATTTATCTTATATTATTGTTTTACTATGTGTGCTATGCATTCTATTTTTAATTATTTTTATCCATATACACAAGAGTTCTATTTAAGTTTAACCAATTTTAATGTTTGTTGTGCATGATCTTTTGTTGTTACCGTACAATTTCAATTTAATGTTCACACATTTTGCATGCATAGACTTTAATTAAAAGTTTTACAATTATTTACATACTTGTTATTTAATGTACATATATGTTACTAAAAGTTGTCTATTTATCTTATATTATTGTTTTACTATGTGTGCTATGCATTCTATTTTTAATTATTTTTATCCATATACACAAGAGTTCTATTTAAGTTTAACCAATTTTAACGTTTGTTGTGCATGATCTTTTGTTGTTACCGTACAATTTCAATTTAATGTTCACACATTTTGCATGCATAGACTTTAATTAAAAGTTTTACAATTATTTACATACTTGTTATTTAATGTACATATATGTTACTAAAAGTTGTCTATTTATCTTATATTATTGTTTTACTATGTGTGCTATGCATTCTATTTTTAATTATTTTTATCCATATACACAAGAGTTCTATTTAAGTTTAACCAATTTTAACGTTTGTTGTGCATGATCTTTTGTTGTTACCGTACAATTTCAATTTAATGTTCACACATTTTGCATGCATAGACTTTAATTAAAAGTTTTACAATTATTTACATACTTGTTATTTAATGTACATATATGTTACTAAAAGTTGTCTATTTATCTTATATTATTGTTTTACTATGTGTGCTATGCATTCTATTTTTAATTATTTTTATCCATATACACAAGAGTTCTATTTAAGTTTAACCAATTTTAACGTTTGTTGTGCATGATCTTTTGTTGTTACCGTACAATTTCAATTTAATGTTCACACATTTTGCATGCATAGACTTTAATTAAAAGTTTTACAATTATTTACATACTTGTTATTTAATGTACATATATGTTACTAAAAGTTGTCTATTTATCTTATATTATTGTTTTACTATGTGTGCTATGCATTCTATTTTTAATTATTTTTATCCATATACACAAGAGTTCTATTTAAGTTTAACCAATTTTAACGTTTGTTGTGCATGATCTTTTGTTGTTACCGTACAATTTCAATTAAATGTTCACACATTTTGCATGCATAGACTTTAATTAAAAGTTTTACAATTATTTACATACTTGTTATTTAATGTACATATATGTTACTAAAAGTTGTCTATTTATCTTATATTATTGTTATACTATGTGTGCTATGCATTCTATTTTTAATTATTTTTATTCATATACATAAGAGTTCTATTTAAGTTTAACCAATTTTAACGTTTGTTGTGCACGATCTTTTGTTGTTACCGTACAATTTCAATTTAATGTTCACACATTTTGCATGCATAGACTTTAATTAAAAGTTTTACAATTATTTACATACTTGTTATTTAATGTACATATATGTTACTAAAAGTTGTCTATTTATCTTATATTATTGTTTTACTATGTGTGCTATGCATTCTATTTTTAATTATTTTTATCCATATACACAAGAGTTCTATTTAAGTTTAAGTAATTTTAACGTTTGTTGTGCATGATCTTTTGTTGTTACCGTACAATTTCAATTTAATGTTCACACATTTTGCATGCATAGACTTTAATTAAAAGTTTTACAATTATTTACATACTTGTTATTTAATGTACATATATGTTACTAAAAGTTGTCTATTTATCTTATATTATTGTTTTACTATGTGTGCTATGCATTCTATTTTTAATTATTTTTATCCATATACACAAGAGTTCTATTTAAGTTTAACCAATTTTAACGTTTGTTGTGCATGATCTTTTGTTGTTACCGTACAATTTCAATTTAATGTTCACACATTTTGCATGCATAGACTTTAATTAAAAGTTTTACAATTATTTACATACTTGTTATTTAATGTACATATATGTTACTAAAAGTTGTCTATTTATCTTATATTATTGTTTTACTATGTGTGCTATGCATTCTATTTTTAATTATTTTTATGCATATACACAAGAGTTCTATTTAAGTTTAACATATTTTAACGTTTGTTGTGCATGATCTTTTGTTGTTAACGTAAAATTTTAATTTAATTTTCACACATTTTGCATGCATAGACTTTAATTAAAAGTTTTACAATTATTTACATACTTGTTATTTAATGTACATATATGTTACTAAAAGTTGTCTATTTATCTTATATTATTGTTTTACTATGTGTGCTATGCATTCTATTTTTAATTATTTTTATCCATATACACAAGAGTTCTATTTAAGTTTAACCAATTTTAACGTTTGTTATGCATGATCTTTTGTTGTTACCGTACAATTTCAATTTAATGTTCACACATTTTGCATGCATAGACTTTAATTAAAAGTTTTACAATTATTTACATACTTGTTATTTAATGTACATATATGTTACTAAAAGTTGTCTATTTATCTTATATTATTGTTTTACTATGTGTGCTATGCATTCTATTTTTAATTATTTTTATCCATATACACAAGAGTTATATTTAAGTTTAACCAATTTTAACGTTTATTGTGCATGATCTTTTGTTGTTACCGTACAATTTCAATTTAATGTTCACACATTTTGCATGCATAGACTTTAATTAAAAGTTTTACAATTATTTACATACTTGTTATTTAATGTACATATATGTTACTAAAAGTTGTCTATTTATCTTATATTATTGTTTTACTATGTGTGCTATGCATTCTATTTTTAATTATTTTTATCCATATACACAAGAGTTCTATTTATGTATAACCAATTTTAACGTTTGTTGTGCATGATCTTTTGTTGTTACCGTACAATTTCAATTTAATGTTCACACATTTTGCATGCATAGACTTTAATTAAAAGTTTTACAATTATTTACATACTTGTTATTTAATGTACATATATGTTACTAAAAGTTGTCTATTTATCTTATATTATTGTTTTACTATGTGTGCTATGCATTCTATTTTTAATTATTTTTATCCATATACACAAGAGTTATATTTAAGTTTAACCAATTTTAGCGATTGTTGTGCATGAGCTTTTGTTGTTACCGTACAATTTCAATTTAATGTTCACACATTTTGCATGCATAGACTTTAATTAAAAGTTTTACAATTATTTACATACTTGTTATTTAATGTACATATATGTTACTAAAAGTTGTCTATTTATCTTATATTATTGTTTTACTATGTGTGCTATGCATTCTATTTTTAATTATTTTTATCCATATACACAAGAGTTCTATTTAAGTTTAACCAATTTTAACGTTGGTTGTGCATGATCTTTTGTTGTTACCGTACAATTTCAATTTAATGTTCACACATTTTGCATGCATAGACTTTAATTAAAAGTTTTACAATTATTTACATACTTGTTATTTAATGTACATATATGTTACTAAAAGTTGTCTATTTATCTTATATTATTGTTTTACTATGTGTGCTATGCATTCTATTTTTAATTATTTTTATCCATATACACAAGAGTTCTATTTAAGTTTAACCAATTTTAACGTTTGTTGTGCATGATCTTTTGTTGTTACCGTACAATTTCAATTTAATGTTCACACATTTTGCATGCATAGACTTTAATTAAAAGTTTTACAATTATTTACATACTTGTTATTTAATGTACATATATGTTACTAAAAGTTGTCTATTTATCTTATATTATTGTTTTACTATGTGTGCTATGCATTCTATTTTTAATTATTTTTATCCATATACACAAGAGTTCTATTTAAGTTTAACCAATTTTAACGTTTGTTGTGCATGATCTTTTGTTGTTACCGTACAATTTCAATTTAATGTTCACACATTTTGCATGCATAGACTTTAATTAAAAGTTTTACAATTATTTACATACTTGTTATTTAATGTACATATATGTTACTAAAAGTTGTCTATTTATCTTATATTATTGTTTTACTATGTGTGCTATGCATTCTATTTTTAATTATTTTTATCCATATACACAAGAGTTCTATTTAAGTTTAACCAATTTTAACGTTTGTTGTGCATGATCTTTTGTTGTTACCGTACAATTTCAATTTAATGTTCACACATTTTGCATGCATAGACTTTAATTAAAAGTTTTACAATTATTTACATACTTGTTATTTAATGTACATATATGTTACTAAAAGTTGTCTATTTATCTTATATTATTGTTTTACTATGTGTGCTATGCATTCTATTTTTAATTATTTTTATCCATATACACAAGAGTTCTTTTTAAGTTTAACCAATTTGAACGTTTGTTGTGCATGATCTTTTGTTGTTACCGTACAATTTCAATTAAATGTTCACACGTTTTGCATGCATAGACTTTAATTAAAAGTTTTACAATTATTTACATACTTGTTATTTAATGTACATATATGTTACTAAAAGTTGTCTATTTATCTTATATTATTGTTATACTATGTGTGCTATGCATTCTATTTTTAATTATTTTTATTCATATACATAAGAGTTCTATTTAAGTTTAACCAATTTTAACGTTTGTTGTGCATGATCTTTTGTTGTTACTGTACAATTTCAATTTAATGTTCACACATTTTGCATGCATAGACTTTAATTAAAAGTTTTACAATTATTTACATACTTGTTATTTAATGTACATATATGTTACTAAAAGTTGTCTATTTATCTTATATTATTGTTTTACTATGTGTGCTATGCATTCTATTTTTAATTATTTTTATCCATATACACAAGAGTTCTATTTAAGTTTAATCAATTTTAACGTTTGTTGTGCATGATCTTTTGTTGTTACCGTACAATTTCAATTTAATGTTCACACATTTTGCATGCATAGACTTTAATTAAAAGTTTTACAATTATTTACATACTTGTTATTTAATGTACATATATGTTACTAAAAGTTGTCTATTTATCTTATATTATTGTTTTACTATGTGTGCTATGCATTCTATTTTTAATTATTTTTATCCATATACACAAGAGTTCTATTTAAGTTTAACCAATTTTAACGTTTGTTGTGCATGATCTTTTGTTGTTACCGTACAATTTGAATTTAATGTTCACACATTTTGCATGCATAGACTTTAATTAAAAGTTTTACAATTATTTACATACTTGTTATTTAATGTACATATATGTTACTAAAAGTTGTCTATTTATCTTATATTATTGTTTTACTATGTGTGCTATGCATTCTATTTTTAATTATTTTTATCCATATACACAAGAGTTCTATTTAAGTTTAACCAATTTTAACGTTTGTTGTGCATGATCTTTTGTTGTTACCGTACAATTTCAATTTAATGTTCACACATTTTGCATGCATAGACTTTAATTAAAAGTTTTACAATTATTTACATACTTGTTATTTAATGTACATATATGTTACTAAAAGTTGTCTATTTATCTTATATTATTGTTTTACTATGTGTGCTATGCATTCTATTTTTAATTATTTTTATCCATATACACAAGAGTTCTATTTATGTATAACCAATTTTAACGTTTGTTGTGCATGATCTTTTGTTGTTACCGTACAATTTCAATTTAATGTTCACACATTTTGCATGCATAGACTTTAATTAAAAGTTTTACAATTATTTACATACTTGTTATTTAATGTACATATATGTTACTAAAAGTTGTCTATTTATCTTATATTATTGTTTTACTATGTGTGCTATGCATTCTATTTTTAATTATTTTTATCCATATACACAAGAGTTCTATTTAAGTTTAACCAATTTTAACGTTTGTTGTGCATGATCTTTTGTTGTTACCGTACAATTTCAATTTAATGTTCACACATTTTGCATGCATAGACTTTAATTAAAAGTTTTACAATTATTTACATACTTGTTATTTAATGTACATATATGTTACTAAAAGTTGTCTATTTATCTTATATTATTGTTTTACTATGTGTGCTATGCATTCTATTTTTAATTATTTTTATCCATATACACAAGAGTTCTATTTAAGTTTAACCAATTTTAACGTTTGTTGTGCATGATCTTTTGTTGTTACCGTACAATTTCAATTTAATGTTCACACATTTTGCATGCATAGACTTTAATTAAAAGTTTTACAATTATTTACATACTTGTTATTTAATGTACATATATGTTACTAAAAGTTGTCTATTTATCTTATATTATTGTTTTACTATGTGTGCTATGCATTCTATTTTTAATTATTTTTATCCATATACACAAGAGTTCTATTTAAGTTTAACCAATTTTAGCGTTTGTTGTGCATGATCTTTTGTTGTTACCGTACAATTTCAATTTAATGTTCACACATTTTGCATGCATAGACTTTAATTAAAAGTTTTACAATTATTTACATACTTGTTATTTAATGTACATATATGTTACTAAAAGTTGTCTATTTATCTTATATTATTGTTTTACTATGTGTGCTATGCATTCTATTTTTAATTATTTTTATCCATATACACAAGAGTTCTATTTAAGTTTAACCAATTTTAACGTTTGTTGTGCATGATCTTTTGTTGTTACCGTACAATTTCAATTTAATGTTCACACATTTTGCATGCATAGACTTTAATTAAAAGTTTTACAATTATTTACATACTTGTTATTTAATGTACATATATGTTACTAAAAGTTGTCTATTTATCTTATATTATTGTTTTACTATGTGTGCTATGCATTCTATTTTTAATTATTTTCATCCATATACACAAGAGTTCTATTTAAGTTTAACCAATTTTAACGTTTGTTGTGCATGATCTTTTGTTGTTATCGTACAATTTCAATTTAATGTTCACACATTTTGAATGCATAGACTTTAATTAAAAGTTTTACAATTATTTACAAGTTATTTAATGTACATATAGGTTACTAAAAGTTTTTTATTTATCTTGTATTATTGTTTACCTATGTGTGCTATGCGTTCTATTTTTAATTATTTTTATCCATATGCACAAGAGTTCTATTTAAGTTTAACCAATTTTAACGTTTGTTGTGCATGATCTTTTGTTGTTACCGTACAATTTCAATTTAATGTTCACACATTTTGCATGCATAGACTTTAATTAAAAGTTTTACAATTATTTACATACTTGTTATTTAATGTACATATATGTTACTAAAAGTTGTCTATTTATCTTATATTATTGTTTTACTATGTGTGCTATGCATTCTATTTTTAATTATTTTTATCCATATACACAAGAGTTCTATTTAAGTTTAACCAATTTTAACGTTTGTTGTGCATGATCTTTTGTTGTTACCGTACAATTTCAATTTAATGTTCACACATTTTGCATGCATAGACTTTAATTAAAAGTTTTACAATTATTTACATACTTGTTATTTAATGTACATATATGTTACTAAAAGTTGTCTATTTATCTTATATTATTGTTTTACTATGTGTGCTATGCATTCTATTTTTAATTATTTTTATCCATATACACAAGAGTTCTATTTAAGTTTAACCAATTTTAACGTTTGTTGTGCATGATCTTTTGTTGTTACAGTACAATTTCAATTTAATGTTCACACATTTTGAATGCATAGACTTTAATTAAAAGTTTTACAATTATTTACATACTTGTTATTTAATGTACATATATGTTACTAAAAGTTGTCTATTTATCTTATATTATTGTTTTACTATGTGTGCTATGCATTCTATTTTTAATTATTTTTATCCATATACACAAGAGTTCTATTTAAGTTTAACCAATTTTAACGTTTGTTGTGCATGATCTTTTGTTGTTACCGTACAATTTCAATTTAATGTTCACACATTTTGCATGCATAGACTTTAATTAAAAGTTTTACAATTATTTACATACTTGTTATTTAATGTACATATATGTTACTAAAAGTTGTCTATTTATCTTATATTATTGTTTTACTATGTGTGCTATGCATTCTATTTTTAATTATTTTTATCCATATACACAAGAGTTCTATTTAAGTTTAACCAATTTTAACGTTTGTTGTGCATGATCTTTTGTTGTTACCGTAAAATTTCAATTTAATGTTCACACATTTTGCATGCATAGACTTTAATTAAAAGTTTTACAATTATTTACATACTTGTTATTTAATGTACATATATGTTACTAAAAGTTGTCTATTTATCTTATATTATTGTTTTACTATGTGTGCTATGCATTCTATTTTTAATTATTTTTATCCATATACACAAGAGTTCTATTTAAGTTTAACCAATTTTAACGTTTGTTGTGCATGATCTTTTGTTGTTACCGTACAATTTCAATTTAATGTTCACACATTTTGCATGCATAGACTTTAATTAAAAGTTTTACAATTATTTACATACTTGTTATTTAATGTACATATATGTTACTAAAAGTTGTCTATTTATCTTGTATTATTGTTTAACTATGTGTGCTATGCGTTCTATTTTTAATTATATTTATCCATATACACAAGAGTTCTATTTAAGTTTAACCAATTTTAACGTTTGTTGTGCATGATCTTTTGTTGTTACCGTACAATTTCAATTTAATGTTCACACATTTTGCATGCATAGACTTTAATTAAAAGTTTTACAATTATTTACATACTTGTTATTTAATGTACATATATGTTACTAAAAGTTGTCTATTTATCTTATATTATTGTTTTACTATGTGTGCTATGCATTCTATTTTTAATTATTTTTATCCATATACACAAGAGTTCTATTTAAGTTTAACCAATTTTAACGTTTGTTGTGCATGATCTTTTGTTGTTACCGTACAATTTCAATTTAATGTTCACACATTTTGCATGCATAGACTTTAATTAAAAGTTTTACAATTATTTACATACTTGTTATTTAATGTACATATATGTTACTAAAAGTTGTCTATTTATCTTATATTATTGTTTTACTATGTGTGCTATGCATTCTATTTTTAATTATTTTTATCCATATACACAAGAGTTCTATTTAAGTTTAACCAATTTTAACGTTTGTTGTGCATGATCTTTTGTTGTTACCGTACAATTTCAATTTAATGTTCACACATTTTGCATGCATAGACTTTAATTAAAAGTTTTACAATTATTTACATACTTGTTATTTAATGTACATATATGTTACTAAAAGTTGTCTATTTATCTTATATTATTGTTTTACTATGTGTGCTATGCATTCTATTTTTAATTATTTTTATCCATATACACAAGAGTTCTATTTAAGTTTAACCAATTTTAACGTTTGTTGTGCATGATCTTTTGTTGTTACCGTACAATTTCAATTTAATGTTCACACATTTTGCATGCATAGACTTTAATTAAAAGTTTTACAATTATTTACATACTTGTTATTTAATGTACATATATGTTACTAAAAGTTGTCTATTTATCTTATATTATTGTTTTACTATGTGTGCTATGCATTCTATTTTTAATTATTTTTATCCATATACACAAGAGTTCTATTTAAGTTTAACCAATTTTAACGTTTGTTGTGCATGATCTTTTGTTGTTACCGTACAATTTCAATTTAATGTTCACACATTTTGCATGCATAGACTTTAATTAAAAGTTTTACAATTATTTACATACTTGTTATTTAATGTACATATATGTTACTAAAAGTTGTCTATTTATCTTATATTATTGTTTTACTATGTGTGCTATGCATTCTATTTTTAATTATTTTTATCCATATACACAAGAGTTCTATTTAAGTTTAACCAATTTTAACGTTTGTTGTGCATGATCTTTTGTTGTTACCGTACAATTTCAATTTAATGTTCACACATTTTGCATGCATAGACTTTAATTAAAAGTTTTACAATTATTTACATACTTGTTATTTAATGTACATATATGTTACTAAAAGTTGTCTATTTATCTTATATTATTGTTTTACTATGTGTGCTATGCATTCTATTTTTAATTATTTTTATCCATATACACAAGAGTTCTATTTAAGTTTAACCAATTTTAACGTTTGTTGTGCATGATCTTTTGTTGTTACCGTACAATTTCAATTTAATGTTCACACATTTTGCATGCATAGACTTTAATTAAAAGTTTTACAATTATTTACATACTTGCTATTTAATGTACATATATGTTACTAAAAGTTGTCTATTTATCTTGTATTATTGTTTAACTATGTGTGCTATGCGTTCTATTTTTAATTATATTTATCCATATACACAAGAGTTCTATTTAAGTTTAACCAATTTTAACGTTTGTTGTGCATGATCTTTTGTTGTTACCGTACAATTTCAATTTAATGTTCACACATTTTGCATGCATAGACTTTAATTAAAAGTTTTACAATTATTTACATACTTGTTATTTAATGTACATATATGTTACTAAAAGTTGTCTATTTATCTTATATTATTGTTTTACTATGTGTGCTATGCGTTCTATTTTTAATTATTTTTATCCATATACACAAGAGTTCTATTTAAGTTTAACCAATTTTAACGTTTGTTGTGCATGATCTTTTGTTGTTACCGTACAATTTCAATTTAATGTTCACACATTTTGCATGCATAGACTTTAATTAAAAGTTTTACAATTATTTACATACTTGTTATTTAATGTACATATATGTTACTAAAAGTTGTCTATTTATCTTATATTATTGTTTTACTATGTGTGCTATGCATTCTATTTTTAATTATTTTTATCCATATACACAAGAGTTCTATTTAAGTTTAACCAATTTTAACGTTTGTTGTGCATGATCTTTTGTTGTTACCGTACAATTTCAATTTAATGTTCACACATTTTGCATGCATAGACTTTAATTAAAAGTTTTACAATTATTTACATACTTGTTATTTAATGTACATATATGTTACTAAAAGTTGTCTATTTATCTTATATTATTGTTTTACTATGTGTGCTATGCATTCTATTTTTAATTATTTTTATCCATATACACAAGAGTTCTATTTAAGTTTAACCAATTTTAACGTTTGTTGTGCATGATCTTTTGTTGTTACCGTACAATTTCAATTTAATGTTCACACATTTTGCATGCATAGACTTTAATTAAAAGTTTTACAATTATTTACATACTTGTTATTTAATGTACATATATGTTACTAAAAGTTGTCTATTTATCTTATATTATTGTTTTACTATGTGTGCTATGCATTCTATTTTTAATTATTTTTATCCATATACACAAGAGTTCTATTTAAGTTTAACCAATTTTAACGTTTGTTGTGCATGATCTTTTGTTGTTACCGTACAATTTCAATTTAATGTTCACACATTTTGCATGCATAGACTTTAATTAAAAGTTTTACAATTATTTACATACTTGTTATTTAATGTACATATATGTTACTAAAAGTTGTCTATTTATCTTATATTATTGTTTTACTATGTGTGCTATGCGTTCTATTTTTAATTATTTTTATCCATATACACAAGAGTTCTATTTAAGTTTAACCAATTTTAACGTTTGTTGTGCATGATCTTTTGTTGTTACCGTACAATTTCAATTTAATGTTCACACATTTTGCATGCATAGACTTTAATTAAAAGTTTTACAATTATTTACATACTTGTTATTTAATGTACATATATGTTACTAAAAGTTGTCTATTTATCTTATATTATTGTTTTACTATGTGTGCTATGCATTCTATTTTTAATTATTTTTATCCATATACACAAGAGTTCTATTTAAGTTTAACCAATTTTAACGTTTGTTGTGCATGATCTTTTGTTGTTACCGTACAATTTCAATTTAATGTTCACACATTTTGCATGCATAGACTTTAATTAAAAGTTTTACAATTATTTACATACTTGTTATTTAATGTACATATATGTTACTAAAAGTTGTCTATTTATCTTATATTATTGTTTTACTATGTGTGCTATGCGTTCTATTTTTAATTATTTTTATCCATATACACAAGAGTTCTATTTAAGTTTAACCAATTTTAACGTTTGTTGTGCATGATCTTTTGTTGTTACCGTACAATTTCAATTTAATGTTCACACATTTTGCATGCATAGACTTTAATTAAAAGTTTTACAATTATTTACATACTTGTTATTTAATGTACATATATGTTACTAAAAGTTGTCTATTTATCTTATATTATTGTTTTACTATGTGTGCTATGCATTCTATTTTTAATTATTTTTATCCATATACACAAGAGTTCTATTTAAGTTTAACCAATTTTAACTTTTGTTGTGCATGATCTTTTGTTGTTACCGTACAATTTCAATTTAATGTTCACACATTTTGCATGCATAGACTTTAATTAAAAGTTTTACAATTATTTACATACTTGTTATTTAATGTACATATATGTTACTAAAAGTTGTCTATTTATCTTATATTATTGTTTTACTATGTGTGCTATGCATTCTATTTTTAATTATTTTTATCCATATACACAAGAGTTCTATTTAAGTTTAACCAATTTTAACGTTTGTTGTGCATGATCTTTTGTTGTTACCGTACAATTTCAATTTAATGTTCACACATTTTGCATGCATAGACTTTAATTAAAAGTTTTACAATTATTTACATACTTGTTATTTAATGTACATATATGTTACTAAAAGTTGTCTATTTATCTTATATTATTGTTTTACTATGTGTGCTATGCGTTCTATTTTTAATTATTTTTATCCATATACACAAGAGTTCTATTTAAGTTTAACCAATTTTAACGTTTGTTGTGCATGATCTTTTGTTGTTACCGTACAATTTCAATTTAATGTTCACACATTTTGCATGCATAGACTTTAATTAAAAGTTTTACAATTATTTACATACTTGTTATTTAATGTACATATATGTTACTAAAAGTTGTCTATTTATCTTATATTATTGTTTTACTATGTGTGCTATGCGTTCTATTTTTAATTATTTTTATCCATATACACAAGAGTTCTATTTAAGTTTAACCAATTTTAACGTTTGTTGTGCATGATCTTTTGTTGTTACCGTACAATTTCAATTTAATGTTCACACATTTTGCATGCATAGACTTTAATTAAAAGTTTTACAATTATTTACATACTTGTTATTTAATGTACATATATGTTACTAAAAGTTGTCTATTTATCTTATATTATTGTTTTACTATGTGTGCTATGCATTCTATTTTTAATTATTTTTATCCATATACACAAGAGTTCTATTTAAGTTTAACCAATTTTAACGTTTGTTGTGCATGATCTTTTGTTGTTACCGTACAATTTCAATTTAATGTTCACACATTTTGCATGCATAGACTTTAATTAAAAGTTTTACAATTATTTACATACTTGTTATTTAATGTACATATAGGTTACTAAAAGTTGTTTATTTATCTTGTATTATTGTTTTACTATGTGTGCTATGCGTTCTATTTTTAATTATATTTATCCATATACACAAGAGTTCTATTTAAGTTTAACCAATTTTAACGTTTGTTGTGCATGATCTTTTGTTGTTACCGTACAATTTCAATTTAATGTTCACACATTTTGCATGCATAGACTTTAATTAAAAGTTTTACAATTATTTACATACTTGTTATTTAATGTACATATATGTTACTAAAAGTTGTCTATTTATCTTGTATTATTGTTTAACTATGTGTGCTATGCGTTCTATTTTTAATTATATTTATCCATATACACAAGAGTTCTATTTAAGTTTAACCAATTTTAACGTTTGTTGTGCATGATCTTTTGTTGTTACCGTACAATTTCAATTTAATGTTCACACATTTTGCATGCATAGACTTTAATTAAAAGTTTTACAATTATTTACATACTTGTTATTTAATGTACATATATGTTACTAAAAGTTGTCTATTTATCTTGTATTATTGTTTAACTATGTGTGCTATGCGTTCTATTTTTAATTATATTTATCCATATACACAAGAGTTCTATTTAAGTTTAACCAATTTTAACGTTTGTTATGCATGATCTTTTGTTGTTACCGTACAATTTCAATTTAATGTTCACACATTTTGAATGCATAGACTTTAATTAAAAGTTTTACAATTATTTACATACTTGCTATTTAATGTACATATATGTTACTAAAAGTTGTCTATTTATCTTGTATTATTGTTTAACTATGTGTGCTATGCGTTCTATTTTTAATTATATTTATCCATATACACAAGAGTTCTATTTAAGTTTAACCAATTTTAACGTTTGTTGTGCATGATCTTTTGTTGTTACCGTACAATTTCAATTTAATGTTCACACATTTTGCATGCATAGACTTTAATTAAAAGTTTTACAATTATTTACATACTTGTTATTTAATGTACATATATGTTACTAAAAGTTGTCTATTTATCTTATATTATTGTTTTACTATGTGTGCTATGCGTTCTATTTTTAATTATTTTTATCCATATACACAAGAGTTCTATTTAAGTTTAACCAATTTTAACGTTTGTTGTGCATGATCTTTTGTTGTTACCGTACAATTTCAATTTAATGTTCACACATTTTGCATGCATAGACTTTAATTAAAAGTTTTACAATTATTTACATACTTGTTATTTAATGTACATATATGTTACTAAAAGTTGTCTATTTATCTTATATTATTGTTTTACTATGTGTGCTATGCGTTCTATTTTTAATTATTTTTATCCATATACACAAGAGTTCTATTTAAGTTTAACCAATTTTAACGTTTGTTGTGCATGATCTTTTGTTGTTACCGTACAATTTCAATTTAATGTTCACACATTTTGCATGCATAGACTTTAATTAAAAGTTTTACAATTATTTACATACTTGTTATTTAATGTACATATATGTTACTAAAAGTTGTCTATTTATCTTATATTATTGTTTTACTATGTGTGCTATGCGTTCTATTTTTAATTATTTTTATCCATATACACAAGAGTTCTATTTAAGTTTAACCAATTTTAACGTTTGTTGTGCATGATCTTTTGTTGTTACCGTACAATTTCAATTTAATGTTCACACATTTTGCATGCATAGACTTTAATTAAAAGTTTTACAATTATTTACATACTTGTTATTTAATGTACATATATGTTACTAAAAGTTGTCTATTTATCTTGTATTATTGTTTAACTATGTGTGCTATGCGTTCTATTTTTAATTATATTTATCCATATACACAAGAGTTCTATTTAAGTTTAACCAATTTTAACGTTTGTTGTGCATGATCTTTTGTTGTTACCGTACAATTTCAATTTAATGTTCACACATTTTGCATGCATAGACTTTAATTAAAAGTTTTACAATTATTTACATACTTGTTATTTAATGTACATATATGTTACTAAAAGTTGTCTATTTATCTTGTATTATTGTTTAACTATGTGTGCTATGCGTTCTATTTTTAATTATATTTATCCATATACACAAGAGTTCTATTTAAGTTTAACCAATTTTAACGTTTGTTGTGCATGATCTTTTGTTGTTACCGTACAATTTCAATTTAATGTTCACACATTTTGCATGCATAGACTTTAATTAAAAGTTTTACAATTATTTACATACTTGTTATTTAATGTACATATATGTTACTAAAAGTTGTCTATTTATCTTATATTATTGTTTTACTATGTGTGCTATGCGTTCTATTTTTAATTATTTTTATCCATATACACAAGAGTTCTATTTAAGTTTAACCAATTTTAACGTTTGTTGTGCATGATCTTTTGTTGTTACCGTACAATTTCAATTTAATGTTCACACATTTTGCATGCATAGACTTTAATTAAAAGTTTTACAATTATTTACATACTTGTTATTTAATGTACATATATGTTACTAAAAGTTGTCTATTTATCTTATATTATTGTTTTACTATGTGTGCTATGCGTTCTATTTTTAATTATTTTTATCCATATACACAAGAGTTCTATTTAAGTTTAACCAATTTTAACGTTTGTTGTGCATGATCTTTTGTTGTTACCGTACAATTTCAATTTAATGTTCACACATTTTGCATGCATAGACTTTAATTAAAAGTTTTACAATTATTTACATACTTGTTATTTAATGTACATATATGTTACTAAAAGTTGTCTATTTATCTTATATTATTGTTTTACTATGTGTGCTATGCGTTCTATTTTTAATTATTTTTATCCATATACACAAGAATTATATTTAAGTTTAACCAATTTTAACGTTTGTTGTGCATGATCTTTTGTTGTTACCGTACAATTTCAATTTAATGTTCACACATTTTGCATGCATAGACTTTAATTAAAAGTTTTACAATTATTTACATACTTGTTATTTAATGTACATATATGTTACTAAAAGTTGTCTATTTATCTTGTATTATTGTTTAACTATGTGTGCTATGCGTTCTATTTTTAATTATATTTATCCATATACACAAGAGTTCTATTTAAGTTTAACCAATTTTAACGTTTGTTATGCATGATCTTTTGTTGTTACCGTACAATTTCAATTTAATGTTCACACATTTTGAATGCATAGACTTTAATTAAAAGTTTTACAATTATTTACATACTTGCTATTTAATGTACATATATGTTACTAAAAGTTGTCTATTTATCTTGTATTATTGTTTAACTATGTGTGCTATGCGTTCTATTTTTAATTATATTTATCCATATACACAAGAGTTCTATTTAAGTTTAACCAATTTTAACGTTTGTTGTGCATGATCTTTTGTTGTTACCGTACAATTTCAATTTAATGTTCACACATTTTGCATGCATAGACTTTAATTAAAAGTTTTACAATTATTTACATACTTGTTATTTAATGTACATATATGTTACTAAAAGTTGTCTATTTATCTTGTATTATTGTTTAACTATGTGTGCTATGCGTTCTATTTTTAATTATATTTATCCATATACACAAGAGTTCTATTTAAGTTTAACCAATTTTAACGTTTGTTGTGCATGATCTTTTGTTGTTACCGTACAATTTCAATTTAATGTTCACACATTTTGCATGCATAGACTTTAATTAAAAGTTTTACAATTATTTACATACTTGTTATTTAATGTACATATAGGTTACTAAAAGTTTTTTATTTATCTTGTATTATTGTTTTACTATGTGTGCTATGCGTTCTATTTTTAATTATATTTATCCATATACACAAGAGTTCTATTTAAGTTTAACCAATTTTAACGTTTGTTGTGCATGATCTTTTGTTGTTACCGTACAATTTCAATTTAATGTTCACACATTTTGCATGCATAGACTTTAATTAAAAGTTTTACAATTATTTACATACTTGTTATTTAATGTACATATATGTTACTAAAAGTTGTCTATTTATCTTGTATTATTGTTTAACTATGTGTGCTATGCGTTCTATTTTTAATTATATTTATCCATATACACAAGAGTTCTATTTAAGTTTAACCAATTTTAACGTTTGTTATGCATGATCTTTTGTTGTTACCGTACAATTTCAATTTAATGTTCACACATTTTGAATGCATAGACTTTAATTAAAAGTTTTACAATTATTTACATACTTGCTATTTAATGTACATATATGTTACTAAAAGTTGTCTATTTATCTTGTATTATTGTTTAACTATGTGTGCTATGCGTTCTATTTTTAATTATATTTATCCATATACACAAGAGTTCTATTTAAGTTTAACCAATTTTAACGTTTGTTGTGCATGATCTTTTGTTGTTACCGTACAATTTCAATTTAATGTTCACACATTTTGCATGCATAGACTTTAATTAAAAGTTTTACAATTATTTACATACTTGTTATTTAATGTACATATATGTTACTAAAAGTTGTCTATTTATCTTATATTATTGTTTTACTATGTGTGCTATGCGTTCTATTTTTAATTATTTTTATCCATATACACAAGAGTTCTATTTAAGTTTAACCAATTTTAACGTTTGTTGTGCATGATCTTTTGTTGTTACCGTACAATTTCAATTTAATGTTCACACATTTTGCATGCATAGACTTTAATTAAAAGTTTTACAATTATTTACATACTTGTTATTTAATGTACATATATGTTACTAAAAGTTGTCTATTTATCTGATATTATTGTTTTACTATGTGTGCTATGCGTTCTATTTTTAATTATTTTTATCCATATACACAAGAGTTCTATTTAAGTTTAACCAATTTTAACGTTTGTTGTGCATGATCTTTTGTTGTTACCGTACAATTTCAATTTAATGTTCACACATTTTGCATGCATAGACTTTAATTAAAAGTTTTACAATTATTTACATACTTGTTATTTAATGTACATATATGTTACTAAAAGTTGTCTATTTATCTTGTATTATTGTTTAACTATGTGTGCTATGCGTTCTATTTTTAATTATATTTATCCATATACACAAGAGTTCTATTTAAGTTTAACCAATTTTAACGTTTGTTGTGCATGATCTTTTGTTGTTACCGTACAATTTCAATTTAATGTTCACACATTTTGCATGCATAGACTTTAATTAAAAGTTTTACAATTATTTACATACTTGTTATTTAATGTACATATATGTTACTAAAAGTTGTCTATTTATCTTATATTATTGTTTTACTATGTGTGCTATGCGTTCTATTTTTAATTATTTTTATCCATATACACAAGAGTTCTATTTAAGTTTAACCAATTTTAACGTTTGTTGTGCATGATCTTTTGTTGTTACCGTACAATTTCAATTTAATGTTCACACATTTTGCATGCATAGACTTTAATTAAAAGTTTTACAATTATTTACATACTTGTTATTTAATGTACATATATGTTACTAAAAGTTGTCTATTTATCTTATATTATTGTTTTACTATGTGTGCTATGCGTTCTATTTTTAATTATTTTTATCCATATACACAAGAGTTCTATTTAAGTTTAACCAATTTTAACGTTTGTTGTGCATGATCTTTTGTTGTTACCGTACAATTTCAATTTAATGTTCACACATTTTGCATGCATAGACTTTAATTAAAAGTTTTACAATTATTTACATACTTGTTATTTAATGTACATATATGTTACTAAAAGTTGTCTATTTATCTTATATTATTGTTTTACTATGTGTGCTATGCGTTCTATTTTTAATTATTTTTATCCATATACACAAGAGTTCTATTTAAGTTTAACCAATTTTAACGTTTGTTGTGCATGATCTTTTGTTGTTACCGTACAATTTCAATTTAATGTTCACACATTTTGCATGCATAGACTTTAATTAAAAGTTTTACAATTATTTACATACTTGTTATTTAATGTACATATATGTTACTAAAAGTTGTCTATTTATCTTATATTATTGTTTTACTATGTGTGCTATGCGTTCTATTTTTAATTATTTTTATCCATATACACAAGAGTTCTATTTAAGTTTAACCAATTTTAACGTTTGTTGTGCATGATCTTTTGTTGTTACCGTACAATTTCAATTTAATGTTCACACATTTTGCATGCATAGACTTTAATTAAAAGTTTTACAATTATTTACATACTTGTTATTTAATGTACATATATGTTACTAAAAGTTGTCTATTTATCTTATATTATTGTTTTACTATGTGTGCTATGCGTTCTATTTTTAATTATTTTTATCCATATACACAAGAGTTCTATTTAAGTTTAACCAATTTTAACGTTTGTTGTGCATGATCTTTTGTTGTTACCGTACAATTTCAATTTAATGTTCACACATTTTGCATGCATAGACTTTAATTAAAAGTTTTACAATTATTTACATACTTGTTATTTAATGTACATATATGTTACTAAAAGTTGTCTATTTATCTTATATTATTGTTTTACTATGTGTGCTATGCGTTCTATTTTTAATTATTTTTATCCATATACACAAGAGTTCTATTTAAGTTTAACCAATTTTAACGTTTGTTGTGCATGATCTTTTGTTGTTACCGTACAATTTCAATTTAATGTTCACACATTTTGCATGCATAGACTTTAATTAAAAGTTTTACAATTATTTACATACTTGTTATTTAATGTACATATATGTTACTAAAAGTTGTCTATTTATCTTATATTATTGTTTTACTATGTGTGCTATGCGTTCTATTTTTAATTATTTTTATCCATATACACAAGAGTTCTATTTAAGTTTAACCAATTTTAACGTTTGTTGTGCATGATCTTTTGTTGTTACCGTACAATTTCAATTTAATGTTCACACATTTTGCATGCATAGACTTTAATTAAAAGTTTTACAATTATTTACATACTTGTTATTTAATGTACATATATGTTACTAAAAGTTGTCTATTTATCTTGTATTATTGTTTAACTATGTGTGCTATGCGTTCTATTTTTAATTATATTTATCCATATACACAAGAGTTCTATTTAAGTTTAACCAATTTTAACGTTTGTTGTGCATGATCTTTTGTTGTTACCGTACAATTTCAATTTAATGTTCACACATTTTGCATGCATAGACTTTAATTAAAAGTTTTACAATTATTTACATACTTGTTATTTAATGTACATATATGTTACTAAAAGTTGTCTATTTATCTTATATTATTGTTTTACTATGTGTGCTATGCGTTCTATTTTTAATTATTTTTATCCATATACACAAGAGTTCTATTTAAGTTTAACCAATTTTAACGTTTGTTGTGCATGATCTTTTGTTGTTACCGTACAATTTCAATTTAATGTTCACACATTTTGCATGCATAGACTTTAATTAAAAGTTTTACAATTATTTACATACTTGTTATTTAATGTACATATATGTTACTAAAAGTTGTCTATTTATCTTATATTATTGTTTTACTATGTGTGCTATGCGTTCTATTTTTAATTATTTTTATCCATATACACAAGAGTTCTATTTAAGTTTAACCAATTTTAACGTTTGTTGTGCATGATCTTTTGTTGTTACCGTACAATTTCAATTTAATGTTCACACATTTTGCATGCATAGACTTTAATTAAAAGTTTTACAATTATTTACATACTTGTTATTTAATGTACATATATGTTACTAAAAGTTGTCTATTTATCTTATATTATTGTTTTACTATGTGTGCTATGCGTTCTATTTTTAATTATTTTTATCCATATACACAAGAGTTCTATTTAAGTTTAACCAATTTTAACGTTTGTTGTGCATGATCTTTTGTTGTTACCGTACAATTTCAATTTAATGTTCACACATTTTGCATGCATAGACTTTAATTAAAAGTTTTACAATTATTTACATACTTGTTATTTAATGTACATATATGTTACTAAAAGTTGTCTATTTATCTTATATTATTGTTTTACTATGTGTGCTATGCGTTCTATTTTTAATTATTTTTATCCATATACACAAGAGTTCTATTTAAGTTTAACCAATTTTAACGTTTGTTGTGCATGATCTTTTGTTGTTACCGTACAATTTCAATTTAATGTTCACACATTTTGCATGCATAGACTTTAATTAAAAGTTTTACAATTATTTACATACTTGTTATTTAATGTACATATATGTTACTAAAAGTTGTCTATTTATCTTATATTATTGTTTTACTATGTGTGCTATGCGTTCTATTTTTAATTATTTTTATCCATATACACAAGAGTTCTATTTAAGTTTAACCAATTTTAACGTTTGTTGTGCATGATCTTTTGTTGTTACCGTACAATTTCAATTTAATGTTCACACATTTTGCATGCATAGACTTTAATTAAAAGTTTTACAATTATTTACATACTTGTTATTTAATGTACATATATGTTACTAAAAGTTGTCTATTTATCTTATATTATTGTTTTACTATGTGTGCTATGCGTTCTATTTTTAATTATTTTTATCCATATACACAAGAGTTCTATTTAAGTTTAACCAATTTTAACGTTTGTTGTGCATGATCTTTTGTTGTTACCGTACAATTTCAATTTAATGTTCACACATTTTGCATGCATAGACTTTAATTAAAAGTTTTACAATTATTTACATACTTGTTATTTAATGTACATATATGTTACTAAAAGTTGTCTATTTATCTTATATTATTGTTTTACTATGTGTGCTATGCGTTCTATTTTTAATTATTTTTATCCATATACACAAGAGTTCTATTTAAGTTTAACCAATTTTAACGTTTGTTGTGCATGATCTTTTGTTGTTACCGTACAATTTCAATTTAATGTTCACACATTTTGCATGCATAGACTTTAATTAAAAGTTTTACAATTATTTACATACTTGTTATTTAATGTACATATATGTTACTAAAAGTTGTCTATTTATCTTGTATTATTGTTTAACTATGTGTGCTATGCGTTCTATTTTTAATTATATTTATCCATATACACAAGAGTTCTATTTAAGTTTAACCAATTTTAACGTTTGTTGTGCATGATCTTTTGTTGTTACCGTACAATTTCAATTTAATGTTCACACATTTTGCATGCATAGACTTTAATTAAAAGTTTTACAATTATTTACATACTTGTTATTTAATGTACATATATGTTACTAAAAGTTGTCTATTTATCTTATATTATTGTTTTACTATGTGTGCTATGCGTTCTATTTTTAATTATTTTTATCCATATACACAAGAGTTCTATTTAAGTTTAACCAATTTTAACGTTTGTTGTGCATGATCTTTTGTTGTTACCGTACAATTTCAATTTAATGTTCACACATTTTGCATGCATAGACCTTAATTAAAAGTTTTACAATTATTTACATACTTGTTATTTAATGTACATATATGTTACTAAAAGTTGTCTATTTATCTTATATTATTGTTTTACTATGTGTGCTATGCGTTCTATTTTTAATTATTTTTATCCATATACACAAGAGTTCTATTTAAGTTTAACCAATTTTAACGTTTGTTGTGCATGATCTTTTGTTGTTACCGTACAATTTCAATTTAATGTTCACACATTTTGCATGCATAGACTTTAATTAAAAGTTTTACAATTATTTACATACTTGTTATTTAATGTACATATATGTTACTAAAAGTTGTCTATTTATCTTATATTATTGTTTTACTATGTGTGCTATGCGTTCTATTTTTAATTATTTTTATCCATATACACAAGAGTTCTATTTAAGTTTAACCAATTTTAACGTTTGTTGTGCATGATCTTTTGTTGTTACCGTACAATTTCAATTTAATGTTCACACATTTTGCATGCATAGACTTTAATTAAAAGTTTTACAATTATTTACATACTTGTTATTTAATGTACATATATGTTACTAAAAGTTGTCTATTTATCTTATATTATTGTTTTACTATGTGTGCTATGCGTTCTATTTTTAATTATTTTTATCCATATACACAAGAGTTCTATTTAAGTTTAACCAATTTTAACGTTTGTTGTGCATGATCTTTTGTTGTTACCGTACAATTTCAATTTAATGTTCACACATTTTGCATGCATAGACTTTAATTAAAAGTTTTACAATTATTTACATACTTGTTATTTAATGTACATATATGTTACTAAAAGTTGTCTATTTATCTTATATTATTGTTTTACTATGTGTGCTATGCGTTCTATTTTTAATTATTTTTATCCATATACACAAGAGTTCTATTTAAGTTTAACCAATTTTAACGTTTGTTGTGCATGATCTTTTGTTGTTACCGTACAATTTCAATTTAATGTTCACACATTTTGCATGCATAGACTTTAATTAAAAGTTTTACAATTATTTACATACTTGTTATTTAATGTACATATATGTTACTAAAAGTTGTCTATTTATCTTATATTATTGTTTTACTATGTGTGCTATGCGTTCTATTTTTAATTATTTTTATCCATATACACAAGAGTTCTATTTAAGTTTAACCAATTTTAACGTTTGTTGTGCATGATCTTTTGTTGTTACCGTACAATTTCAATTTAATGTTCACACATTTTGCATGCATAGACTTTAATTAAAAGTTTTACAATTATTTACATACTTGTTATTTAATGTACATATATGTTACTAAAAGTTGTCTATTTATCTGATATTATTGTTTACCTATGTGTGCTATGCGTTCTATTTTTAATTATTTTTATCCATATGCACAAGAGTTCTTTTTAATTTTAACCAATTTTAACGTTTGTTGTGCATGATCTTTTGTTGCTACCGTACAATTTTAATTTAACGTTCACAAATTTTACATGATAGACTTTAATTAAAAGTTTTACAATTATTTCCATACTTGTTATTTAATGTACATATAAGTTACTAAAAGTTGTTTATTTATCTTGTATTATTGTTTTACTAAGTGTGCTCTGCGTTCTATTTTTAATTATATTTATCCATATACACAACAGTTCTATTTAAGTTTAACCAAATTTAACGTTTGTTGTGCATGATCTTTTGTTGTTACCGTACAATTTCAATTTAATGTTCACACATTTTGCATGCATAGACTTTAATTAAAAGTTTTACAATTATTTACATACTTGTTATTTAATGTACATATATGTTACTAAAAGTTGTCTATTTATCTTATATTATTGTTTTACTATGTGTGCTATGCGTTCTATTTTTAATTATTTTTATCCATATACACAAGAGTTCTATTTAAGTTTAACCAATTTTAACGTTTGTTGTGCATGATCTTTTGTTGTTACCGTACAATTTCAATTTAATGTTCACACATTTTGCATGCATAGACTTTAATTAAAAGTTTTACAATTATTTACATACTTGTTATTTAATGTACATATATGTTACTAAAAGTTGTCTATTTATCTTATATTATTGTTTTACTATGTGTGCTATGCGTTCTATTTTTAATTATTTTTATCCATATACACAAGAGTTCTATTTAAGTTTAACCAATTTTAACGTTTGTTGTGCATGATCTTTTGTTGTTACCGTACAATTTCAATTTAATGTTCACACATTTTGCATGCATAGACTTTAATTAAAAGTTTTACAATTATTTACATACTTGTTATTTAATGTACATATATGTTACTAAAAGTTGTCTATTTATCTAATATTATTGTTTTATTATGTGTGATATGCGTTCTATTTTTAATTATTTTTGACCATATACACAAGAGTTCTATTTAAGTTTAACCAATTTTAACGTTGGTTGTGCATGATCATTTGTTGTTATCGTACAATTTCAATTTAATGTTCACACATTTTGCATGCATAGACTTTAATTAAAAGTTTTACAATTATTTACATTGTTATTTAATGTACATATATGTTGCTAAATGTGATCTATTTATGTGATATTATTTTTTTACTATATGTGGTATTCGTTCTATTTTTAATTATTTTAACCATATACACAAGAGTTCTATTTAAGTTTAACCAGTTTTAACGTTTTTTGTGCATGATCTTTTGTTATTACCGTACAATTTCAATTTAATGTTCACACATTTTGCTTGCATAGACATTAATTAAAAGTTTTACAATTATTTACATACTTGTTATTTAATGTACATATATGTTACTAAAAGTTGTCTATTTATCTTATATTATTGTTTTACTATGTGTGCTATGCGTTCTATTTTTAATTATTTTTATCCATATACACAAGAGTTCTATTTAAGTTTAACCAATTTTAACGTTTGTTATGCATGATCTTTTGTTGTTACCGTACAATTTCAATTTAATGTTCACACATTTTGCATGCATAGATTTTAATTAAAAGTTTTACAATTATTTACATACTTGTTATTTAATGTACATATATGTTACTAAAAGTTGTCTATTTATCTTATATTATTGTTTTACTATGTGTGCTATGCGTTCTATTTTTAATTATTTTTATCCATATACACAAGAGTTATATTTAAGTTTAACCAATTTTAACGTTTGTTGTGCATGATCTTTTGTTGTTACCGTACAATTTCAATTTAATGTTCACACATTTTGCATGCATAGACTTTAATTAAAAGTTTTACAATTATTTACATACTTGTTATTTAATGTACATATATGTTACTAAAAGTTGTCTATTTATCTTGTATTATTGTTTAACTATGTGTGCTATGCGTTCTATTTTTAATTATATTTATCCATATACACAAGAGTTCTATTTAAGTTTAACCAATTTTAACGTTTGTTGTGCATGATCTTTTGTTGTTACCGTACAATTTCAATTTAATGTTCACACATTTTGAATGCATAGACTTTAATTAAAAGTTTTACAATTATTTACATACTTGCTATTTAATGTACATATATGTTACTAAAAGTTGTCTATTTATCTTGTATTATTGTTTAACTATGTGTGCTATGCGTTCTATTTTTAATTATATTTATCCATATACACAAGAGTTCTATTTAAGTTTAACCAATTTTAACGTTTGTTGTGCATGATCTTTTGTTGTTACCGTACAATTTCAATTTAATGTTCACACATTTTGCATGCATAGACTTTAATTAAAAGTTTTACAATTATTTACATACTTGTTATTTAATGTACATATATGTTACTAAAAGTTGTCTATTTATCTTATATTATTGTTTTACTATGTGTGCTATGCGTTCTATTTTTAATTATTTTTATCCATATACACAAGAGTTCTATTTAAGTTTAACCAATTTTAACGTTTGTTGTGCATGATCTTTTGTTGTTACCGTACAATTTCAATTTAATGTTCACACATTTTGCATGCATAGACTTTAATTAAAAGTTTTACAATTATTTACATACTTGTTATTTAATGTACATATATGTTACTAAAAGTTGTCTATTTATCTTATATTATTGTTTTACTATGTGTGCTATGCGTTCTATTTTTAATTATTTTTATCCATATACACAAGAGTTCTATTTAAGTTTAACCAATTTTAACGTTTGTTGTGCATGATCTTTTGTTGTTACCGTACAATTTCAATTTAATGTTCACACATTTTGCATGCATAGACTTTAATTAAAAGTTTTACAATTATTTACATACTTGTTATTTAATGTACATATATGTTACTAAAAGTTGTCTATTTATCTTATATTATTGTTTTACTATGTGTGCTATGCGTTCTATTTTTAATTATTTTTATCCATATACACAAGAGTTCTATTTAAGTTTAACCAATTTTAACGTTTGTTGTGCATGATCTTTTGTTGTTACCGTACAATTTCAATTTAATGTTCACACATTTTGCATGCATAGACTTTAATTAAAAGTTTTACAATTATTTACATACTTGTTATTTAATGTACATATATGTTACTAAAAGTTGTCTATTTATCTTATATTATTGTTTTACTATGTGTGCTATGCGTTCTATTTTTAATTATTTTTATCCATATACACAAGAGTTCTATTTAAGTTTAACCAATTTTAACGTTTGTTGTGCATGATCTTTTGTTGTTACCGTACAATTTCAATTTAATGTTCACACATTTTGCATGCATAGACTTTAATTAAAAGTTTTACAATTATTTACATACTTGTTATTTAATGTACATATATGTTACTAAAAGTTGTCTATTTATCTTATATTATTGTTTTACTATGTGTGCTATGCGTTCTATTTTTAATTATTTTTATCCATATACACAAGAGTTCTATTTAAGTTTAACCAATTTTAACGTTTGTTGTGCATGATCTTTTGTTGTTACCGTACAATTTCAATTTAATGTTCACACATTTTGCATGCATAGACTTTAATTAAAAGTTTTACAATTATTTACATACTTGTTATTTAATGTACATATATGTTACTAAAAGTTGTCTATTTATCTTATATTATTGTTTTACTATGTGTGCTATGCGTTCTATTTTTAATTATTTTTATCCATATACACAAGAGTTCTATTTAAGTTTAACCAATTTTAACGTTTGTTGTGCATGATCTTTTGTTGTTACCGTACAATTTCAATTTAATGTTCACACATTTTGCATGCATAGACTTTAATTAAAAGTTTTACAATTATTTCCATACTTGTTATTTAATGTACATATATGTTACTAAAAGTTGTCTATTTATCTTATATTATTGTTTTACTATGTGTGCTATGCGTTCTATTTTTAATTATTTTAATCCATATACACAAGAGTTCTATTTATGTATAACCAATTTTAATGTTTGTTGTGCATGATCTTTTGTTGTTACCGTACAATTTCAATTTAATGTTCACACATTTTGCATGCATAGACTTTAATTAAAAGTTTTATAATTATTTACATACTTGTTATTTAATGTACATATATGTTACTAAAAGTTGTCTATTTATCTAATATTATTGTTTTACTATGTGTGCTATGCGTTCTATTTTTAATTATATTTATCCATATGCATAAGAGTTCTATTTATGTATAACCAATTTTAACGTTTGTTGTGCATGATCTTTTGTTGTTACCGTTCAATTTCAATTTAATGTTCACACATTTTGCATGCATAGACTTTAATTAAAAGTTTTACAATTATTTACATGTTATTTAATGTACATTTATGTTGCTAAAAGTTGTCTATTTATCTGATATTATTGTTTTACTATGTGTGCTATGCGTTCTATTTTTAATTATATTTATCCATATACACAAGAGTTCTATTTAAGTTTAACCAATTTTAACGTTTGTTGTGCATGATCTTTTGTTGTTACCGTACAATTTCAATTTAATGTTCACACATTTTGCATGCATAGACTTTAATTAAAAGTTTTACAATTATTTACATACTTGTTATTTAATGTACATATATGTTACTAAAAGTTGTCTATTTATCTTATATTATTGTTTTACTATGTGTGCTATGCGTTCTATTTTTAATTATTTTTATCCATATACACAAGAGTTCTATTTAAGTTTAACCAATTTTAACGTTTGTTGTGCATGATCTTTTGTTGTTACCGTACAATTTCAATTTAATGTTCACACATTTTGCATGCATAGACTTTAATTAAAAGTTTTACAATTATTTACATACTTGTTATTTAATGTACATATATGTTACTAAAAGTTGTCTATTTATCTTATATTATTGTTTTACTATGTGTGCTATGCGTTCTATTTTTAATTATTTTTATCCATATACACAAGAGTTCTATTTAAGTTTAACCAATTTTAACGTTTGTTGTGCATGATCTTTTGTTGTTACCGTACAATTTCAATTTAATGTTCACACATTTTGCATGCATAGACTTTAATTAAAAGTTTTACAATTATTTACATACTTGTTATTTAATGTACATATATGTTACTAAAAGTTGTCTATTTATCTTATATTATTGTTTTACTATGTGTGCTATGCGTTCTATTTTTAATTATTTTTATCCATATACACAAGAGTTCTATTTAAGTTTAACCAATTTTAACGTTTGTTGTGCATGATCTTTTGTTGTTACCGTACAATTTCAATTTAATGTTCACACATTTTGCATGCATAGACTTTAATTAAAAGTTTTACAATTATTTACATACTTGTTATTTAATGTACATATATGTTACTAAAAGTTGTCTATTTATCTTATATTATTGTTTTACTATGTGTGCTATGCGTTCTATTTTTAATTATTTTTATCCATATACACAAGAGTTCTATTTAAGTTTAACCAATTTTAACGTTTGTTGTGCATGATCTTTTGTTGTTACCGTACAATTTCAATTTAATGTTCACACATTTTGCATGCATAGACTTTAATTAAAAGTTTTACAATTATTTACATACTTGTTATTTAATGTACATATATGTTACTAAAAGTTGTCTATTTATCTTATATTATTGTTTTACTATGTGTGCTATGCGTTCTATTTTTAATTATTTTCATC